>VDFB02260728.1:134225-197013 GCA_007258455.2 Sequoia sempervirens | reverse complement strand
CCCACTTTCAATTATTTTTAGATAATGAAATTACAGATTCAAAACTTACATGCTACAGCCTCATGGGCTTGATTCATTACAACAAAATCAACTCTAAAAAAAAAATCTACTATTCGGAGCCACAATCTGCACTATCATGGCCGCCTTCTACAACCCCCACTTAACCATTTTTATTTTCCACAATAACAATCCTAGAATGTTCTAGAAAGTTCAAATTTCCCCTTTTTGTTTTGGCGCCAAATATCCCATTGTTTGATTTCAGACCTAGGAAGAAATTTTTATGAAATTCACTTTTTTGAGGACCAACTTCGTAGGGCCATAACTTTTGATTTGGGTGTTTGATTCGCTATTATTGCACATCATTGGAAAGCTCTACGACGCAAGACTTGACCATAGGTCAATTCGGCCACTTTCTGACCTGTTTTGGGGTCTTTAAAGTTTTATATCTAAATTTGAAGCTGCATTGGAGGAATTTCTCAGGACATAAACTTTAATTTCTCCCAAACCGTGCAGGGTATTGAGGTGATTCTTTCACAACCGGAAATGTTTTTTAACTCTGCTCCTTGAGGTAAATTTTCATGTTCATACGAACCCATTTTGGCCAAATTACTAAAAATAGTAAGTGCCCATTTTTTGCTATTTTTTTATGCCTGACAGTTTTATACCCCTTAAGTTCCATCATGGGACTCAAAACAACTAAAGAAAATAAAGAAAACAATTTTTTTGGGTGATGCAAGATTGCCCTGCACCATTGGATGCTCCTTCATCAGAATGGATCTCATCAGTATGTATGGAAAATTTGAGTTGTTGAGAGGGTAGATTTAAGAAGTTACAAATAAAATTATTATATTGTTCTTGTGGATGTTGGAGCCTCCTATTTGAGGAGATTGAGAGGTTGGAGCCTCTTATTGGAAGAGATTGGTGTCTCTTGTTGGGATGGTGCTTAGTGGTAGGGATTAGAGTCTCCAATGGATTGGTGCCTATGAAACTTGTAAGATTAATACAATCAATATTTTGTTGTTGGTTTCTCCTATAAGGGTTTCCACATAAAATTGTGTCTCTTATGTGTGTGCTTAATTGCTAGATCTTGCATGTATGGTATTGCTATGGATGATTAAGTTTTGAAGTAATATTGTTGTGATTATTTAAGTTATGAAAATTTAAGTTTTGATCTATAATAATTCACCTCCCCCCTCTCAGTATAAGTGTGTGTTCCATCAGGGTGAGGATAAAAAAAGACCTTTTTGAAAATCCAAAAAATACTTTTTAGACATATGAAGGGTCATTATTTTCAGAGAAATTAATAGATAATATTTCATCAAAGGATTTTGTGGAGAAGTGGGAAGCATGGACCATGTGCATCATGACATGTGCAAGTTTCACCAAGGCTTAAGCATGATTAGAAATATGCAAGTGGATTTATTAGTTAACTAATTAGTTTTAGTCAACTAATCGCTTAAAGGGGAAATTAAATAAATAGTTTATATTTATTCAACTTTTGAAAGATAAGGATAGGAAAGGTGAACTTAATTAAATAAATATTAAATTTATTCAATCAACAATGGACTCTAGAAAAAAGAGGGATAGAGGATTAAATAAATGATTTGTATTTATTTAATTAATGTTAAGAAGATGATTGGGAAGGTTATTATATTAAATTAACATTGAAATGGGATAAGATCAAGTGTGGCTAAGATGTGGACAAATTTAGGTATCTACATTGTCAAATCATCAACTACAAAAACAAAGGATTAGGCATTCACAAGTAAGGAATATTGGATCCCATACATGCACAAATGCAAATCAAATATTTCAAGGCATTGATTATAAGTGATACTTTTAAAATTATAAGAAAAATTCTTCCAATGTTTAGATTGGTTCTTCTCATTGCTTCTACAAAGAGCTTGTTACAACCATCCCTTTGATCAACACCACCATCCTTGTTTCCAAAAGTCATTTTCCACCACCCAAATTCACCAATAATGACCAAAAACAATATACCATCTAACTTATTCCAAAATGATGAAGCAATCATAAAATCATGGAATTCCATGATAATATTTTCCCTTCAGACCAAACATAAACTTTGAAATTGACTTAGCTACACCAGCATATAAAGCAAAGAGCCCACAAGATTCTAGGTATCACTATATTGCAAAGCTTGAACATGCAATATCAAATCAAAATCACTCCAAAGAGCATTATGGGTTTATTGATCAAAAAGGAAGCAAAAAAATGCGGACCCTAAAGCAAAGAAAAGCAATGAATCGAGGTGACACGTCCAAATTGACATCTCCCATATTGAAATCTAAAAATCCTACATAACAATCCATATATTCAAATCTTATGCCAATATACCAATCTAATCATTTGCATCTCATATCCATAATCCTAAATCTCAAACCAAACATGTCAATTCTCATCTCAACTCTATTTAGGTCCCTAAATCCCAAAATCTAAAATTCAAAAATTCCACATCTCCATCCAACATTCACTCCCAAAATCCTAAACCAAAAACCCAATGTCCCAAATCCTAAATCTAAAAAATAAATATCTTTTTAGATTCCTAATTATCAAAATTCGGGTACCTCCAAAAGTCTTAAATCCCATATATCAAGCATCCATAATATAATGTCAAAAGTATAAAATCTTGTAATCAAACATTCAAAGCTTCAAAATCTATCATATAATACAAAGCAAATACAATTGTAGAATTGACATGGTGTGTGAAATTGTTGGTTTTTATTTCCCTTAGTCCAATGACATTTACTCATTCCTTCACAAACTCATCCACTCATTTTACACAATCAAATCCATTACACAATGTATCTCTATGATTCCACCCCTTTAATCCAAGCTTTTGCATCACCATCAAACATTATTCATCCAACCTACCTCCCATTCCATTTTTCTTGGCAACATTCTTTGTCATAATGTCTATTATGATACCATGGTTAAGGAATTTACATTTGAGAGAAGCCAACTTAGTAATCAACAAAGTTCATAACATGCATAGAGTACATTGCAATATCATGGTTCATATGGAACAGTTCTTGAAACATAATATTATTGGACTACCATATAAAACAATCTTCAAAATATAGAAAACTCGATGAACATTATGAACCTCAAACAATTACATGCCTAATGTAACAATAGTTATAAAAAATCAAAATAGTAGAGAATTTTTTTGTTCAATGGCAAAAACCATTACTAATGTGCTTTGGGAAAGTACCATGATGAAAAACTAGTCATGTTCTTCCCTCCACTTCAAGGCAATGTGTCTCATCCACCTACATTATCCATCCTCTAAACTCCCTAACTAGCAAGTCATTCCATCCCCTCATACACATCCATCCTTCTCTCCCACATTTGATCTTGATAAGGACAACACATGATTATGAAATATTCTTTGAACACTTCTTAACATATCCCAACTCTTTTAATGAATACTACCCTCCTTTAGCAAGCATCGCAGTGTAATGTCATAAGGAGCATATCTAGAGTGGGAGCATCTTGTTACTATGAAATAGTCCTTAGAGATCACATCCTGGATACCTCCATCAATCCATCCCCCATCCATTCCATCTACCATCATTAATCACTCCATCCAATCCCCCTTCCATCCTTGTCTCTAGACTTTATTTTCCATTGTCATTCATTATACACAATAGACTATCCCAAAGCAATTCTTCCAAATGTAAGTAAATCTCAATCCACAACACAATCCACACAAATCTAGCCAAGAAGTTGAACACCCATCCCAAAACATACATAAGCTTTGTTCTTAGTCTTGCTACAAGTCTTGTTCAATTCTATATAAATCATCACATTATTATTAATATATATTATTCTCAATCCTTATGGTGTTCTCAAGAAATATCATTCATAAATCAACACTATCATCATTCTCAATGAATATTCAACTTTAAGCTTGACCGAGGGAAAATCTTGTTTGTGATGGATTTGTGAATAACACAAGACGCATGATCAAACAACAAATAAAACACCTTCCACACAAGAGCTCTACAAAATAAAGATTTGTTATTCCTCAACAAGATAATACTTACAAAATGAAAAGCTTTCATGAATATCAAGGAGATCATCATGAGATTAAGAGAATACAATGAAGGTGAGTGTTTTATAGGAGCAACCCTAAACAAGAAAGGGATTAGATCATGACAAGTGTCGTCATCCTATGTGATGAGACAAAATGATCTAGTAATAGCTCACTTCAGTTAATAGAAAAAAAAACTCCTAAGTTTAGCTTAAGTGCATGAAATGAATTAGACTAAATCAATTAAATATTAGTTAACTATTAGCTAAAGAATGATTACTCTAACACCCCCCTTAAGATGAACTCAAGGAGTAGCCAAAAAACCTAAAAAGCCAATACATAAAAATTAAAGAATCCATCATGAGTCCCAACAAACAAGCCTTATGAGGTACCAATGTACAAACAATCTAATCTCTCACAACTTGAGAAAGGAGAAAACCTCATGGGAAAAACTCCTTTCCAAAAGAGAGAAAGGTGAATGAAAGACTTAAAATCCTCTAAAACAATGTCCCAAAAATATAGGAACATGAAGAACATTGCTAGAGCATGAAGAAGATGTAGACAACCATCAAATGATGACTGTTGAAATGAAGAGTGTCCTTTGAAATAGATGATGATCAAGATCAAGAAGACAAGAATTTGTATGAGTGCCCCCAACAACACTACTTGAATCAGATGAAAAACTAAAGCAAACATTTGGAACTCGAAGATACAAATGGTACATGAATCTGCATGAGTGGCCCCAATGACATTACTCAACATGCAAGATGTAAGTCAAAAATACAAGTACCAATTGTCTAAAGAACACTGATCACATAAAAATAGAAAGTCGCCTCTAGAAATAGGAATGCAAGAGTTTCCATATGGTAAATACTTCATCTCACTAAAATGCATGGGTAACCAGTCGTTGCATCCATCTAGTACATAAGAACAAGAATTAGATACATAAATCACTCAAAAATAAACCAAAAAAGTATTAGCACCAACAGTAGAAACCCCCTATAATGGGGAAAGGAAGAGACATGACAGGTACATTGAAACTATGTGAAACCAAGAAGTGCATGTAGGAGAACAAAGAACATCTAAACATGCAACTGAAATTACCTACAAATAAAAAGGGTGTGCAAACCAAAGCACACACGCATGATACATGAGTCATTGGGATTCGATGTTGTTGTGGAAGGAACCCTCACTTGACAAAAGTGTGATGGAAAAACAAAGGCACTCACAACTGTCATGTCCCCGAAATCGTAGCACCAAAATAACACTGAAGTACAAATAGCAAAATCAAATAAATATCAAAATAGAAATATAAGTAATCTCAATTTAAGTATTATTATTATAATTATAATTATCTTAGATAATATTATAATTATAATATAAAATAAACAAATTAATAATTTAAATATTATAAACATTATGATATAATAAGTATAAAATATATATATAATTAGATAAACATCAAATAATATTGTAAATATAAGAATATATAAATAATAATAATGATTCAAATATTATAAGAGATCATAAAATATATGAAATTAAAATGAAAAAATGATATTATAATTATCAAATACAAATTATACTAAACAAGATAATAAAATAATGATAACCTTAAATACCATTATAAAATTATGATTATCAATATAAAATTATAAACATTAAACATTATAACATTTTAATAATAAGAGACATTTCATTATGAAAAGACACGACCCCAACTCCATGGTGGATATAAACTGGAAGACATTCCAAATGGGAGCATCATCGAAGGAAGAAAAAAAAGAAAATATATTTATAAACAGACTTCAGAGCAAGGGGAGATACAAGGACTGACACATATAAACATCGAAGGGGATATCTGAGATTATATGGTGATTAAGGAAGCCATCTCAGCACATGAGACGAATTCAGATTAGCAAATCTTGCAGATAAGACAAATCTGGAGGGCATCGTGGCAGGTATGGAGAATCAATCGATATGTCTCTGAAGGAGCTGCTTCTGTTTGGAGTCGACATCAAGAGGAGTTGCGTCTTGTGAAGAGATCAACGCATAGCTTGTAATATCGTCTTTTTCGATGAATGGAGGCGAATCTCACCATATATATTAGAGGACGTCTTTAACTGTTGGGAAATCATATTTATCAGGCGTTCACCTTGCTAGTGGAAGCACGTCGATACAAGCGCAATCATCAAGCAAGAAGTCAAGCCTCAACTCAGTATTATAAGTACATCATTTCCAGTTGCTTGGCATCTTATCATCATTGTAAATCAATCAGGAAGGTCTGCACTAGTATATTTTGTAGCTCACTGCTCTTACAGTAGTTCTAGTAGGCATTGCACCATTATATCAAATACTCTTGATTCTGCATTGGCATAGAACTATAAACATTGTCGGGCATCATATATACTGAAATTGTAATTAGTTGTAATTTGTTTGGTATGCATTTGTTCTAGTAGGCAATACAATACAAGGAGTTTGGGATTGCAAGCCAACTGTTTGACATAATGTCCTTCTTTGTAGTTGCTTATTTACTTGCATTTCTAGACATTAATCTTCATTGAAAAGTTATAAAGTAGTTGTTGCATTTGCAATTCAGTCATTAGAATACTTTCTTCAAGTCATTATGTTTATACAAACATCTTATGCAACCAAAGACACCAACAAAACAATCAAACAGTAAGATGAAAGCTTGAAGGGCAAGTGTTTGACGAAATGTCCAAGGCAGCAAACTAAAAAAATTATATCAAAACTCGCAAGGAACATTACAAAAACCCACCCATGGCACTTTATATTATAGTGAGAGTACAAAAGTTACAAGGTGTAAAATCCCTAAAAAATAAACATCGAAATGGTACTTCATTTCAGTACGTCTATAAAAAGAAATTACATGCAAAAGATGTCTACAGTGCCCAAATATGATAGAATGTTGTAAATACATTTAGAACAACCTAAAATAATTCATCTCATGCAAACAAAAAGTTTTCAAGAGCTAAAATGTCTAAGTAATTCACTAGAATGTGAACACAAAAAAATGTATCTGAAGAGAAATCTAAAAAATCATGGATGGTTGTGAAGAGCTTTGAGAGACCGTCCCAATGTCACTACAATTGTGAAAAATAAAGAAACAGATCAAAAATTGTGAGTTTGAGAGTGAAAACAACACATCTAACTTTGACAAACTATAAAATGCACTAGCAGCAAAAATAAGAAAAATATCTACACTATGGATAGTGCTTGGAACCAACTTTTCATCAATATCTCATTTTCCTGATTTCAATAACCAAGCGAAAAGCTATGCCCCTTGAAAAAAAAATTATCAATCAAAGCATCAAGAGCAAAAAATAAGCCCCATGGGGGTTGGGAACTGGTCACCCATAAGACCACCTATTGGCAGGGGTTTTAAAATAAATTGGTTGCCCACCCTCTGTCGGCAAAGCAATGAACGGGTGGCAATTGTCAATGGAGCCACCAACAGCCCTACAACCACTGCCTAGTGAGGGCCGCAAACGGCACCACCCCTGGGCACCACTCAACGGACGATGCATCGCTTGGTGACTAGTTGACCCTTTTTTCAACACAAGAGGCCATATAGGGGCCAATTTACCTCAGAAGTTCCTGACACCAAAATAGGCAAAATTTTATATCAAAATTTATCTAATTGACCTCTTAAACACAATGGTGAGGTCTTTTTTGTGCCAACATGCACCAAATATCACCCAACTCCAAAAATTGCAAAAAAAAGCAATGGAGATTCCAAATTTAAAGCCTGTAATCCTAATTGAATCCACACTCTCATACCATGATAGATTTTTTTCTTTTTCCTATTCTTTTTGTGTGTCTTATTATTTTACTTTGCATTTGTGTTGGTCCTTGTAGTATTTTACAAAATGATGGTATTTCATATAATGCTGCTATATGTCATCTTATTGATTGTGACTTTTTCTTTTGGGTCAATCCTACATCACATATCAATGTCATGTCATGGTTTTTCTTATCATGGTGCACTATGACATATGTTATAATACACACCATGTTGCTCAAAATAATTGGAACATTGTGCAAGCTTCATAGCATATACCTTAACAATAAAATTCCTTCAACCTCAATCACATCCATTCCACCTAGCTATTTATCATATCTATCTCTTCATCTCTTGCATGCCTCTTCCTTCCATACATCAATAAATTTCTCATCCTTAAGATCAATCCTTTAAATAACTCTATATTTTATCACTAATAACTTCACCAATTGTTATCATTAAAACCAATCTTCTTTATTTCATTCATTTCAAGCGATGGCTCATGTTCTTAAAACTTGCATGTCCTCTTGAATGGACATCCCTAAAAATCAAAATCTACAATCCATCCAAGCATTGAAGCATCAAATCCAATCTTAATCATCCACTTCAATCATCAATCATCATACAATCAACCTAATCAATCAACTTCAATCGATTTTAATATAAATCAAAATAGCAATCAATCCTAAAATTAAAATCTCAATAGTTGGGGCATGTTATTTTGTCCCACTAAATGTCTATCTACTTTCTTTGAAACAAAAAAAAACTTCATAATGTCATTTCAAAATAGGGGAAAACATAGACTTAACTCTCACCACCTTCTAACATTGCATCCTAATACTATGTTGACAATTCTTCATTTCATGATAATTCCCCTTTTCATTTATCACCACTAATTAATTAAATACTCAAGTTATTTAATTAATTAGTGGTGAATCATCGTCCAAGTACATCTTCCCACAATCATATTCTTCATACTTTTTGAACCAACTCTGAAGTGAGGTTGTGTGAAAAGATGCACAAAAATCAGTACGTTATGCACCTACAAATGCTTGTGTAGCTAAGGTTGTGACTAAAGCATCACCATCATCTTGGGAATATCTATCAAATTTGTCATGAAAAGCATTTTTCTTTCTGTTATTTTTATTCTCCTCCTATTTGTAATCCTTTTGGCAATGTCCAAGTTTATCGTGGTTCCAACATAATGCCTTGGATTTGGATCTTAACTTTGTCTTTTTATGTCCTTTTCTTTTTCTTTGGATCTTCCACAAACTACAAGGACCTCCTTAGTCATCTCAAAGTTTTGCTCCCCATCTCTTTAGAATATAATGATGCAACCACCTCATCTATCTTGTACTTGGTAGTATTTCTAATGACCATTACAAACTAGTCCCACAAATCAAGCAAAGAACATAATAAATTCATATGACAATCCTATCCTTCTCCATTTTCACTCAAATAGAGCCCGCTTAGAGAACCAACATATTGAAGACATTCAAGTAACAACTATAGATCCATTGTCCTCCATTCTAAGAGAATACAACTTCGTTCTTAAGAATAATGTATTCACTAGGAATTCAACTTTATATATTTCCCCAAACTTTTTCCAAAGTTTGGTTATTATTGTCTCTTCATGAAAATTCAAAAGAACTAAATATTCCAAATAGAGTCTCATAAGACCCTTAGCCTTTATATACATCATTGTAGTATTCTTGTTTCATACCTGATGGCATGGAACAAAATATTACAACCCATAAATCTCTATCCACAAGCACATCCTACATCTTAAGCTTCCACAACTCAAAATTACCACCATTAAACTTCTCTATTTCTATTCTTCTAAAAATGATCACCATTTATCTTGCAATAATATTAAAACATTGCTACACAAACTCACTCAATCAAAGATTTAGTAACAAAAATCCTTAACCCAACAATTAAAATAAAAAATGATCAAGCTCTAATATCAACTGAAAGGAAGCAAGGTATTTAGAAATACTTCCTAAAGTTCCAACCTAATGAGGAGAGTTGTACAAATTCTTTAAATATTTAAAACTATAGAAAATAGAAACATGTATGAACATAAAATATGCAATATACCATAAGATGAGATGTATGTGAAAAAAAACCCTTTTTAAGGAAAACCTCACTTTAATGCAACCCAATGCATTATTCAATAAACCAATAGAATACAATGCACTTGCAAAATAAGTTATTATAGGAGTATCACCAACATGTAAATCTAAAGTAAATCTAGTAACATAATGATAATTGCAAATCAACCATACAACCTACATCTCCAAGCACCAATAAGTAGAAGTACAAATTGGAAAACAATCAACAAACTCAAAAAATATGATGCTCAAATTCCAATGCCATCTTCTTGGTCTTGATCCTCATGGCCATTTTTAGCATATTTTAGACATAGCTTACAATGCCATAACTTACTATTATTTTCCACCCAAACTTGGGCACCTCAATTTGTCCTCATCCAAACATTTGAAGGATACTCCACGATAAGTGTATCAACCTTTCATAATGGTCAAAATTTCAATGTAACCTCCTTTTTACATGCTCTTACACGTCATAAAATTTATCATGTAACTCTCTTCATGATGAACTTACACCACAAGATACCAACACGTGGCCAATCCACACCACCTTAAAGCAAAACCCCAAACTCACTAAAAGATGAAGTCTACTAAGCCTCCAAATGAGACACCAACTCTCCACAAGAATATAAAAAATACTAGAAGATGACATAGCAAGAACATTCAAAATATATTAAAATGAATATTAAAAATGTGAAGTTGAGACATTTTTCCAACATGCAAATTTAATTAGTCAAAATAAATAAATAAAAATAACTAATTACCCTCACCTATTTTAAAGCCCACTAAGGAGTCGTTACTCCCTATTGATTATTCTTAATCAATGAAGATCCTTTATTTAATCAATCTCAATAATTCATTTAAGATCAAATCCTCATGATTCACATCCTCAACAAACATCTATAAATTCAACCCTATCCTCCATAAAAAAAAAAAAAAATGATCTTCAAAGTTAAATAGTTACATGCTACAAAACATCGTCCATTACATTTCAAGCGCTCATCTTCAACAAAGAGAGTTTTGCATTAGTTAAATTTCCATGCATTTATTTTGTTCAAACTCTCTTTAGCTTGATCAAAGGTATAGCATGACTTAGAATTGAGATTTTAATATTATTTTAATCTTCCTTTTTAATTATGAATCTTGCATATACAAAAAAAAACTTAATAAAAAGTGTTTGTAATACAATAGTGACCAATAACAAATAAATGTCAATAGGGAGTCTCCCTCAATGAACCCTCCCCCATGTCACTCCTCAAATTATCATGTGTGCACATATCTTATATCTAGATTGGGATCTAGCTTTCTCCTGAAGCACCACATGGTAATCCCACTTAAGACATCCAATCCCCTCGTGAATTTTTGTGAACATCCCTTAACTAGCTAAAGTACCTAAAGGACCGCATGGTAATCCCTCTTAAGACATCCAATCCCCTCATGAATGTTTGTCAACATCCCTTGACTAGCTAAAGTACCTTCCTATGAATCTAATAGCTATTGCAAAAGGACTATCGTAACAACATGAAGGATTACACATTTTACAAACACACCCTCAAAAGTTTCACAAATCTAGCCCACTAGTCAAACAATGCAAAACACTTGACATGTGCATGATCTTATGTAATCCTACTTGTTGACACTAAGGGAATAAAACACACCATCTAACATATGGTTTAAGAGATGAGAGCCACCCACTCACCTACACCACTTATATAGCACATATCACATGACTAGGATTACTCACATGGTAAATCAAAAAGCATTTAACATATACAAATAACCAAAAATCATTAATTATACCTAGACCACCCTTTTGCCACTCATTAGATAGCAACTATCGTAGTGGACTATTACCAAAGGCACTTGATCATATCAAACCTAAGCCTTCCCTTCCCCATCTATAGGCCACTCTACTACTACTATTGGAGCATCACTAAGAAGGGTATCTAGTGAATAGAAATTATTGGGATCTCTTTGTGTCCCTCCATGCTTGATATTCATTTAAGACCTTGCATCATCATACTATATTGACTCAACAATCTCCTTTTCCATATCATCAATATGTGTCTAATATGTAATGATTGGTTGGCATGTCTCCCTTATTTGAATGGAGGTCTCCAATGACATTCTACACAAAAATGATGACAAGACCACTCACCACATAACGTATACAAGACTTGATTGAATGTCTAACACCATCCAAACAATGGTGTCCTCTCTCTCCACCTACCAATCTATTGGTATTCCATATAAATACTAACAACCTTCATGCCTTTGGCACCATTAACAAACCCAAGATAAAGGAGGATACAAAAGTTATCATAAGCCCACATCTATAGTCTTGATGATGCTTTAATTCATATGCTCCAATATCCATAACTTTGGGCAAATCATCATATAATTGAGCCAACATATAGGAGCACCATGCACATAAATCCAATTGCTCCTCAATATTGTAGCATATCTACAATCCATATGAGATAGTTGATCCCTTTCCAACTAGCAATACCAAAACATTAACGATCTACTATAACCACTTGTGTCATAAGCACCACACAATATCTACATATGGGACACCATCCCTATCACATCTCACACGATCAAGGCACCACTAATAAAGTCATCAATCCTAGAACAATGTAGTATGGGTGGTTAGTACCTTAAAACCTTTGACTAGAAGACATATAATGCACCACACACCCTCCAAAATAATTGGACTCCCATGTGAGCAAGTAAAGCATGCTTATGTCCAAATCCCATCTCGATATCAATGTTGTGAGCATGCCACTATCATAAAATAGTGCTTTCTAGCAACCTTTTGCAATGCCGAATCCTCATCAACTAATAGTAATGATCACAAGCTCTCAAAGTTTTTATAACACAATCTCTTACGAATCTCCACCTCATTCTGTAATCACAAAGGCAAATTAAAAATTGATGTTAGCTAATAACCAAGCATAAAAATGATCAAAAATAATTAAAATAAATGCTTAAACTTAAGAAGTTTAACATCTAGGTTCATTTCTCCAAGTCAAAATTATTTTGACAAATCAAACCTGAAAACATAGTTCAACCTTACAAATCAAATCCATGTAAGATGCTTTCAATCCACAAGTTATAAAACAAAAGTAAATCTAATCCTATATGATTTTTGTAAAAAAAAAAATTAAAACCTAAAAAATTAAAAAATTGGTCAATAGTTGACTAACTTGAAATATCAATACACTCGATCCAAACCCATACTCCACTAGCTCAAGTAATCACATGTCCTCGTCGATGTATCGTGACCACAACTTTGAAATTAGTGGAGGATATTTAATGATGGTAAAAATGCACTTAACTTTTTCCCTTTCACCTTTATTATTCATAGCTAGAGCCCCTTCAACCCTAATCCAACTAATACTTAAAATCCTTGTCTTCAAGATCCATAGATCTTATTGATGACATGTTTTGGCTATGGTCATATTTTTCAAGATATTTGTGATACAATACTTTTATAATTATCATCTTGCATTACCACCATTAAAGGCACCTCTTAAGAATGAATTTGCTCATATCTTTTTATCAACTATGAGATGTCTATAAATCATACATTAATTTTTCACACTTCACCTTTGTATCTTGTGTTACTTTAGATGATTGTTACCTTAGGCACATTTTCTCATCCTCTGACTTAAAAATCTTTACACATTTTTAACTTTTAATACATTCGACTTGCCTACACAATCTAATATAATCTACACGTTTGTATGCACTTCATAATTTGCCTTCACTAGGGGCAAATTTTACACACACCCTAATTTTCCTCTACTAGGGACAATGCTATTATATGACATTAAGAATTTTGAACTTACAAACCTTGTTCTATGGTTAATAAATCTTTACTTGATTCTTGTACTTTATTTACATGCTCATTCTTTAAAATATTCCACATGTTCTCAATACTATGTTTATTTTCATTTCAATAACATTATTACAATTATCTTACAAACTTTATTATAATTGATATTTTTTACCTTAAACCATTATAATTTGATTATTATGCATTTATTACATTATTGGCATATTCACAAACTCTTTGTTAACTATCGTCTTATTGTCACATTATAGTTAAATGTTCTCAATACTATATTTCAATAACATTATTACAATTATCTTACAAACTTGTTCTATAATTGATATTTTTTACCTTAAACCATTATAATTTGATTATTATGCATTTATTACATTATTGGCGTATTCACAAACTCTTTAACTATCATCTTATTGTCACATTATAGTTAAATGTTCTCAATACTATATGCTTACTTTCATTTAAATAACTTCGTTATTCTTATCTTACAAACTAGTTCTATAATTAATGCACTTTTACCTTCCATCATTATTGTTTTGATTGTTATACATATCCAATATTATTAACAAATTCACAAACCCTTTTGACACCATCTCATTTCTTGCCACAAGATACTTGTATCACTATATTGTTTCTTACCTCGACAAACTTTTCATAATATATACTCACATACTAAATTTTGATTTACTTTAAATCACATTTAGCACATCACTATACCTATTATCTACTTATCACATGATACTTGTTATCAATGTATTGTTTCCTATTACTACAAGCTTTAGATACAATTTGTTGAAACTCTATATTCAATATACTTGTGTACAACATTAGCATCACTTTCCATCTCTCATATATATAAAAGATACAACCAATTGATGGTATACATGTAATTAATATCTTCTATGGCTTAAATCTAAAAATCTTTAAAATTCTAACCAATAAAAAAGATTTAGACAAAAAAAATATGTTCCGTCACATTTACATAATCTTCTAGAGACACACTAAGAATATTATTTAGTTCTATACCACCCAAGAGCTATCCTTAAAAACCTAACCATACAATAAAACTTCCATATTTCAATGCCTACCTAACCATACATTAAAACTTTCATATTTCAATGCCTAAGTTTCAACTTTTCTTACATACCCCTCTTAACCCATACACGTCAATGGTACACATTTGTGAAACATACTTTTCTATTTAATATTTAAACAAATTTAATATGCCAAAAAATTAAGGATTATTACTATACTAAAAAAAACCCAAACCATACATTCAAAATTTTATATTTAAATGCCTACGTTTCAACTTTTCCTACGTACCCGTACAAGTCAATTGTACACACTTTAAAACATCCACGTTATAGCCCATACAAGCCAATGGTACACTCTTGTAAAACATCCATTATATAGCCTATACAAGTCAATGGTACACATTTGTGAAACATACTTTACTATTTAAACACATTTAATATGCACCATTAATTAGCATCTTTTCTAACATAGTCCTGTTAACCCATACAAGTCAATGGTACACATTTGTGAAACATATTTTTCTATTTAATATTTACACATTTACCGTGCCATTAATTGACATCAAAGAAAATATGAAAAAAAAATATTGGAGCATACATTAAATTTTCCAAGGACCCAATTAAAAATCTCTTTAACGCGTTTGTATATTACGCTTTTGAATCTTCGCTCAAAGCTCCTGCACCACTGAACAAACTTTCCAAACGAGTGACAAACAAGCCTTAAAAATCCACATTTAGTCAAACCCACAAAGCTCTAGATTTCCAGAGCAAATTAAATTCCATTACATCTCTTAAACAATGGTTGTCGAATGTATATAAAAGACATCAATATTATGCATATTACCGCAACCCCTTTAACCTTTTCGTCTGTCTTCTTTTCAATTATCAATCAAAACAAATTGAATTTGGTCACTATTTAGGTCTATCTAATTAGCCTCGGTTATTTACGTTAGCATTTAATTTGATTTACATTAATGCATCTCCATCTTTTATAATTTTTAAAAAGATATATTTTGCTCTTTAAGAACTTCCTAACCTTCTACTACCATAATGCACGTTATACACCATCTTTTATATAGCTATGATCACAACAAATGACTGCACACGGGCAAATACTATTTAAGTGAAACACGTATTTTAATCAAAGAAGACCTAGTCTTTTGTTAAATGCGGACAAGTGGACTATTGTACTTCAATATTAGGAATGCATGAACTCGTGGTTTAGTTTTTTTTTTTACCAGCGTGAGGATACAATACTTGCCCAATGTCAGCATTTGCTTTAATTTCTCATTATCCAAATTATAATTGTAAGTGGTGCCCCTTCTATTCAATGTAATCAAATTGTTTATCCACCAGTTTTATAATCTTCTATCCAAGCTTTATATGCTGGCTTCTTGCCAGTAAGAAACTAATTGGTACTGGTGTATGCCATTAGAATTCAAACACGTCAATCATAGCTAAAAGAAAATATCGTAGGTAAAATATTTTGTTTTTTATTGGACCATTTAATAGATGTTCAGAAGAGATGTAACAAAAAAAATTAAACATAGATAGAATCCAATTACTAGTATAACTTCATCATGTCAAACTAAAAGAGTTCAGGATACAGTAGCCAAATCTGCTCATATCATGGTGTACTCCATACCCCATCGTGTAACTTGGAGGTGCCATTTCAAGACTTTCCTATTTCCAACACATAAATAAATGAAAAAACTGATAATATTAAATTTTAAACTACCTTTCATCGTCATTCCATTTTATATGTGCTTACAAAACCAAATTATCACAACTCGACTCCAACACATCTGCTTATCATAGAACATTCCTGCTACCTGAAAGTTCGTGCTCCCTAGAGGTAATGCAGTACAAAAGCATGTGCCAAAACCACACGATGAAAAAACAGCCATAAGCTAAACTAGTTCAAACCAAGAATAATATTATATTACCAAACAAATAATTTTCTTGCATAACCCGATACTTAGAAATTCTACTTGGACAAACCCAGCGAAAAAAACCGTAGTCGAGAAATGATTTAGAATTTTCGTTAAACCATCCTAGTCTGCAGACACCATTTATTTTTCAGCAAGATCTACAACATTGTGTAGAAGGGGCATTTAGACTACTGATACCTCAACAGGGAACAATATCAATATTTGACCGTGCCTCTAGATAATATCCAATATGTCGAAGACAAGACAGTCAAAGAGGTATAGTTTATTAAAGGAAAATATGCCCAAGCGATGACACCTACGTTTTTAATTAAAGAGCCATCAAATCTCTTATCTGACAGATTCTGAGAAGATCAGATTCAGAACATTGCACGTAATCTTCAAAAATCCAATCCAAGCCAGTCAATCAACATTAATGACAGAAGTCAAATCACAAAATTCCCACCAGCTTGGATTGTGTCTGAAAACAAAGAAGACTAATTGCAACCAACAACTACGAATCTCATCTGACAGATTCAGAAAAATTGCATCCTCGTTAGCAAACAAAAATCGTACTAAGATTTTGGCTGCAAAGACAATTTGTGAAATGCTGAATTGAGAGGATTAGAGCTCTATAAAGGGCATCAACAGAGGATCATTGAAATTTAAAACAGATGCCCGAAGAGCTAACATTCAAGAGTTTAAATTGGTTTTCATTCAATCTAGAGAAGCCTTAAAAGACTTCAATCCAAATCCAACAAGTTCTTTGAAATAAGTTTCAAATATAAAACCAAAACCCAGTTAGCATCATTGGCTAAGTCTTAGCTAGATGATCTAACTTTGACCAAAATTATCCTTCATAAATTTCCAAATGATGCAATCTTGATCGTCCTGCCTTCATTCAATCTCAAACTGGTATAGGCAACACATACCAGTTTATATGGAAATTATCAACCATTTAAGAAATGGATGAGTAAATGTTAATATTCGAGAAGGCATAATCTATCCTTCACTAGAAAAACCCCCAGCCAAGATATCTAAAGCTCAGATATACTCCACAAACTAGGCCCGGACTACTGCCTCTTGGTATATGAACTGAGAATCTGTATACCACAAACATGCATAAGACAAGTAGACAAATTCCTACATGCACCAAGTTATGCAAATATATTGCACAACCAAATTTATAAACCCATTCATAATCATAGGAACAAAATCTTCATTCTGCTCCAACAATGCAGGAAGGAATATGCTAGCCTTACGCTTAATAATATGCTCCAGAGCCACGGCCTGGCAGATATCCTGCACCCGATGTTCGACTTGGGTATAAAGATGGATAGGAACCACCTGCAATCTGCAATATATACACAGAATAAAATAAGCTATGGAGAACAGATTGAATGTTTGCAAAAACATTTAATATTATCTTTTTCTTTCAATAGTAAATAAAGGCTAATAAAAAGGTAGATTTCTCTTATGCTTACATCTGTTCTCTCTGGAATGGTGCTTGCAGCATAGCCAGAAGAATATACCCCACCCACTCCAGCACCTGGAAGTGAACCTGTAATAGCATGTGACAGAAAATTCAATCAAAGGCCAACTTCATACTTCCAACTATGCTCATTGCTAAACTGCTGCCAAAACTAGAAGCACTAACTATTTTGAACAGGCTTTTCAAATAAATGCACTCCAACTAAAAATTTAAAGAATCTGAATCTTACTTCGTGCATATCCAACATCTCTATCATAACCATAAGAACTCCTTGAATGACCACTGTAACCTGCATCAGGAGCTCGTCCAAGCCTAGAAAACATCCAAAACAAGTAACAAACAGACAAGCTCAGCAAAATGGAAGCTACAATGTCTAATAGAAAACACACCCACCTCACAGATTGCCCATGTCTAACAGAAAACATCCAAAACAATTAACTAACAGACAAGCTCAGCAAAATGGAAGCTACCATGTCTAACAGAAAAAACACCCACCTCACGGATTGCCCATATGCAGTTCCAGCATAAAGAGAAGCACCACCAACATCATAATCCACTCGAGCTCTTGAATGCCTCAAGCCTGGTTCTGCATACCTGGGAACATCATCCTGACAAAACAAAAGCACATAAATTAAATAGACAATTTCTGAAAGCCAGTATTGTAAGCACATATCAAGATACAGCCTCACAAACTAACCAGAGATGAATATGGACGTTTTGATCCAGATATTGCCCCATAGGGACGATTGGCTTCATCAATGTAGCTGTTCACCAGCTCCAGATGTCTAGTGTAGCTGTCCCTAGGATAAGGAAGACTCCTCGGCAAAACTCGAGGGGGGGCTCTTCCTGATTGACTGAATCTACGAGATTTGTTGTTGTCCCGTCTGGATCCTGAAGCCTGTTCACCTCTCCCCCTTTTTTCATTGTCCCTCTTCCTCTTTTTCTCATTATCCTTCTTTGAGTCGCCCTTTGATTTATCTACAAACAAGTGTATCATTCAAAGCTTATCAGCACTCTTCAGAGTCTAGAGATCAATGTCATTCAATCCATAAGCAATTTGTAGTACAGACCATTCACCAAGTATTAGTCAGTTCTTTACCTTTAGTAATCTCTGCCACCTTGTCTTTCTTGCTGTCTCTTACTTCCTTTCCACGACCAGGAATTTTTCCCCTATTACCAGCAGCACCTCGCCCAGACTGACCTCGTGGCCCCTTGGACCTAAAGCGTCTAGACATACGACCTTTTCGTGGTTTATTATCAGTAGATTCATCTCCAATGGGAAAACCTCCACGGAAACCTTGCTTTCCTCTACTCTTATGAGGAGGCTTTGCAATGTTGGCTTTAATCTGAATTTGTCCAAACAAAATAAACAGATTAGCAAAATTATAAAGCATCTCAAAACTTAAATGCCTTTTGGCTTAAATCGTAAATGCATCTGTGCATACCTTAGCATCCCCTTCACCAAGCTCACTGTTATTTACACCTTCAACGCATGCCAGGGCTTCCTCACGAGAAGGGAAATGAACAAACCCATAATCTTTTCTTTTTGATTTGGACATGTTCCGTGACAATTGAACTTTCTCAATTTCACCATATTTCTTGAGTTCCTCTTTTACACGCTCTTCATCCCAAGATTCTGGCAATCCATCTAAAAATACTGTCTTCACCTGCAACATTAACAATGCAGGTTAATCTACTGACCAGCTTTACAACACCAAAAAGACTTAAAATTTATAAACAAAACCAATAAATTTTCAAAATCCTTGGTGCCAATAAATTAGATGTATCAAATTGTTGTGACAAGTGCATACATTGGCCAAGGTAGCATCAACAAAATGACATTTAAAAACCTGATATCTAAGCCACAACCCTATTAATTTATAAATAACCATGTAATTGTCTAGAATCCAAATAACATGAACTGATCACAAATAAAAATGTTACCTGTGACATAGCCTCCTCGTCAGCTCTAATGGAAGTCTCTGCAAATGCTACCTTTGCACTCCTGTCACAACCAAATATAGCATCTCGCTTCTGCAGGCGCCTAAATGCATTCATAGCATCTTGATGTGTTGTAAACTGTAAGAATGCAAACCCACGGTTTTGTCCTTCATTTTTGGTATCATCCATTAAAGCAATTTCTTCAGAATTCTCAATTCCATACTCCTTCAACTTTTCTGTGACAGCTTCCTTTGTCCATGTCTTGCAAATATTTCCTACATACAGTGTATCATTATCTTGACTTGGAGAGACACCACATCGCTTACCTCTCACCTAACACAAAACAACATAAATTAGATAGACTATATATTGAAGTTTATACATCCTGAAGATGAAACCAAGTACTCTTTTAAAAGTTTGAAGTTTATATCATCCCGAATATGAAACCAAGTAATCTTTAAAGAGTTCAGGGCTTTCTGATACCTCAGGATTCTTCAGTTCAGCTAAGGCCTTTTTTGCTTGCTCAACAGTCGCATACTGTATGAATGCAAAACCTTTGTTCTTCTGAGTTGTAGGGTTCCTTGACATCCGTACCTCTATGATTTCACCAACTTCACCAAATACTTTCTTCAAATCCTCTTCATCAGCATCCTTATTAAGCCCACCTACAAAAATTTCAAATTCCTTTTGTTTCTGTCGATCTTTCAAGGGAGCAGGAATATCATTAACCTGGCGAGAATCCTCATCTCCTTCACCACCTTCCTGTTCTTCTTCACCATCTTCACCTTCATCTTCCTCTCCTCCATCTTGTCCATCTTCCTCTCCAGCACCATCATCTTCACCTGCCTCAGCATCTCCCTCCTCATCTTGACTTTTCTCATCTTCATTGCCCTCTTCTTCATCTCCATTTTCTTCTTGGTCATCCACATTCATATTCATGTTTACACCCTCTTCT
Source organism: Sequoia sempervirens (assembly GCA_007258455.2). Lineage (NCBI taxonomy): Eukaryota > Viridiplantae > Streptophyta > Pinopsida > Cupressales > Cupressaceae > Sequoia > Sequoia sempervirens. The sequence continues at coordinate 175,840 of VDFB02260728.1, read as the reverse complement.
TTTATAGACTCTTTGGTATCCTCTTCAAGTTCATGCTCATTACCTTCTTGGCCACCATCAGTTTTTTCTTCATCACCTGTAGGATTGAACAGTCAACTTTCAAGCTCTTTATACAAAATATCAGGGTAACTTCATTTGTTCACAAAAACAGTTTTCCCATGATACACAACATTATTTACAATGGATACAATTATCAATTAGATTTAGCTATTAAGAGTCATCAATTTTAACATAACTTCATTTAAGAGTTTAATCACTGAAGATCAGCAAACTGAATTTAAGCATTTTAATGGGATCCTGATTCTTTACAGAAAAAGTCAATGAAAACAAAATTTATCTCTAAATTCACAGCAACAAATAAAAAATTCAAAGCAATCTGAAACATGAGCACAAACTAACCATTCACAACAAAGAAAAAAACCAAGACCAAGCTCTAAAGTCTTTAGATGCCTCAATTAAAGAAAAATGAATTTATTAATAACACAGAAAAGAAAAACACCAAGACCAAGCTCTAAATAAATAAATAAAGTGATAGAAGAGGCATATAAACAAGCAACTGCTAACATGATATTCTTCCAATGAAAAAAACAAAGAAATAATAAAGTGATAGAAGAGGCATATAAAACAAGCAACTGCAAACATGATATTCTTCCAATGCCCAAAAACAGATAAATAAATAAAGTGATAGAAAAGGCATATAAAAAAAAGCAACTGCAAACATGATATTCATCCAATGCCAAAAAACAGAGGAATAAATAAAGTGATAGAATAGTCATTTAAAACAAGCAACTGCAAGTGAAAATCAAAAAACCTAACATTCAAAACAGCAAATAGCATTCTTCTTCTCAATGGAGGCAACATACATTGAAATACAAATGCACAATATTAACACACACCCTTGTAGAATCTAAAGGCTATAGTTGTCTCTTAAGTCAAATCTAACGAGTACAGCTACTAGACCAGAACTCTAACCCACTAAAGTGTAAACCCATTCAGATTTTAACAGCAATGAACCCACTCAAGTGTGACATAATTCAGATTAAATTTGTCTTTTACGTTAAATGATAGTTATCTCTTACACTTTTACTTCTAAGTGTGTAGCTGGGTTCAAAATCCCTTTGAACAATTATGACAGCACAAATACCTGCCTGCAATATAATATTCCTTCCAAAATTGAAGCTCTGTCAAATCTCAAAAGAATGTGACAAAAGTTCTAACCTCCTTCGATGCAATAAGGGAGAAAAAAAACTTGAACTAACACACTTACTAGTTACTTGCAATAAGAGCATAAACTCAGCTCAAATAACCTTCAGCCAACTAACCTCAACCAACAAACCTATTTACAATATTCCTATGTTCTAACGCATTTCAAGGATGGGGATGGCAGGACATGTTTTGGGGATAGCATACCAGGGGATCAATTCTGGGGGATGACAAGGGGAAGGCATATATGCATACACATATTTATATATGTGAAAAATGTTCAAAATATATGTAGTGAAACTGAAATTTTACAAGTTCAACTATACATGATAGCAGAACATGTTTCAGGACAGCAGACTGGGGAAGACTAAGTTCCAACAGATTTGGAGGACACAGATGGTGGGATGTGTTTTGGGGACAGAGTGCAGGTGTGCATTTTTGGGGGATAGAACGGGAACAGCGGTATATACATACATATCAAAAATTTAGGCTTAGGCATTCATATAATATATCAAATTTGTTAATAGAAGTATCATCACTTTATTTATTTGAATTTCATACATTTATTTCAATGGATTTATTAGTCCCCTAATCTTTATTTTAAATTATCTAGTTTATTCTAGTAAATATTATGGTGAGGTGTGTTCTTTTCCCTTACAATACCTTAGTCCTTGCATAGCTAAATCTTAGCATGACTATAAATGTTCTCCCCTAATAAATACCACCACGCATTTCAGCAAGTGTAAGATTCAAATTACTACCTTAAACAACCATGCATGTCTTACATTGATGCTTAAAGATACAAATTTGTTAGTTTCATTTTAAAAAGTAAAACCATGTATACCCATCGTTACTTCAAATTCATCAAATAAACCAACATAAACACCATATATTCCAGTAGAGTGATCCAAATGTTTACAAAACCCTCGGTAGAGAACAGCTAAAAGCAACAAAAGGTCCTGGAACAAGCAGCCATAAAAACTGGATATTTAAAGCCAAAAAACAAGAAAACATGCAGCTGCTGGAGACCTTGAGCAAGAACCAGCTTGTCACCATCCTCTGCAAGGCTGACATGAAAAAACCCACTATGCTTTACAAGCACTGGAAAATATGTTTCCATTAGTGACACCTGAATATTCCCAAGTCAGTCAAACAGCACGCACACTAAAATACTTTGGGAAAAAAATTCCCTTAGGCAACTGGACCTCCCAGAGACAGTAAAGAGGCATCTCAGATATCTCCAGCTATCCCAGATAAGGCCAAACATCCTGGCAGCAATCCCACATTTTCAAAGGGCATCTGAGGGACGTTCCAGAAAACTATTGCAGACTGGGTACAGCTTCTGATGTCCAATAGTCTCCAAAACAGTTATGGAAACAGGGTAGGAAATGGGGTTTTCGGGGGAGGACACATCCCCATGCAACCTAGCAATATACCAACCTTTCCAAAGCCAAAAACCTAATATAACAAATATTTAAGAACAACCTGTGTTATAACCTTCTGAACATAAGGTTAAGGTCAATTTAATAAACAACAACATTTTCAAAATCCAAACACTACTACAATACTCAAAAACAAAGCCAAATAATAGTATAACAACCATTTGGTTTCAGACATCCCTGTGACTTGGAAAGCCTAATCCTTCTGGTGCATTAGAAAAAAGGTATTTTGTAAAGAAAATAATGCTAAAAATCAATTTGATTTCAGACATCCTTGGGACTCGGACTGGACAGCCTGCTCTTTCTCGTGCATTAGAAAACAGGTGATGTGTAATGAAAATTATCTAACAACCCTAACAAGCTCAAAGGAACAGGATTATCATTGCAAAATCAGCATATTGCATTTACTTTTCAAATTTTCGGCTGCTGCTTATAGCTTGTTTATATTATTTTAACTACTATTCCCAACATTTGAGATTGATGATACTAAAACTGTATCCCATGTCCTTGCATCCCCCATCCTGAAACCTTACGAAAACCCCGACTTTACCCCTCACAAATAAATCCAAATCACAATATTGTAACCTTTCAAAACCAAATGCCTACAACCATCAAAACTGAAACCATAGTATAAGCCTTTAGCAGAAATAACCTACCTAAGCCACTTCACAATATAACAACCTTTTTCAACACCAAAACCGTACAGCAACCATAGGTGCTGAGCCTAACTGTTGAGGATGATGGTGTGTTACACCCTCCACAAAGGTTCAACTCCCAATAGTCCTGAACGGACCAGATCCAACCCCTGGGACTTTGACATAATAGACCCCCAATCATGGCTGCTTAACCTAAGGAAGCTTCTGGTATAGGTATACTTGATATACTGTAATCTGCTTAAGATCAGAGATGCCAATATCTGCATAGCCTGGTTGATTACATCAAAACAGGAGAAAAAAACCCTACCGCAACTCTAAAGAATAATAAGTCTTAACTTGTCTAATCCAATTTCTATAACAACCTTTTTAAAATCCAAAAGCTCTAACATCATCCTCAAACAATAATAACATATTTAAGAAAATTTATTATATAATAAAAAATCAAAAATAAATACTCTGACATAACTCTCAAACAAAGATAACATATAACTTTCAAACAAAAATAACAATCTTTAGAGAAAATTTAAAAAGTTAAGGCAACATGCACACCTCCCAGAACCCAACAGTAAAACAAAGATGTAAAGTTTTCACTGCAAAAACTCACCATAGCCCTCAAACAAATATATACTTCTTTGAAAATCATTTAAAAATATAGACAAATTACAACAACTACCTTTGCAAATCGGACACTCTACTATAATCCCCAACTAAAGTAATAGACAAATTACAACAACTACCTTCACAAATCGGACACTCTATTATAACCCCCCAACCAAAGTAACTAGGTTCAAGATTCTTTAAAATACTACGCTGGTATACCAAACTTTGCAAATACAAAAGTAAAAAAAGTTACAAAACCATGCAACATACCTGAAACAAAGATAGCCTATTCTACAAATCTTTCAATGACAAATTCAATTTACAATATAACAAAAAATTCAAAATAGAGGCTCAAGCCATACATACACCTTCTAACATGGCACAAATCTAAACAAGAAACAATTTTTATTTGATTAAGCATTAAAACCTAGATAGCTACTTTAAAAAACAAAACCATAAGCACACCTAAAACATATATACATATACATACACAAACACACTTTTTCTAACAGAGCACAAATAAAAACAAGTAACAAATATATTAGATTATGCATTATAACCTAGAAAGCAACACCATAAACAAACCCAAACAAATATATTAAATAGAGATAGATAGCATACTTCGCAAAGCAGAACCTGCACGCACCTTCCAACAATGCAAACGTGTAAATACGCAAATATCACATAAAAGGGAATAAGGTAAGCAATACAGGTACGCAAATACATACATAAGATAAAATGCAAAAAAATACGTACGGTGGAAGGGAAACAAAACGAAACAAAGCAACAAACACATTTTCCAACGTAAATCCAAACCAAACACATAAAACCATTGCAAAGAAAGCACCATCGATGGCAAACAAATACATAAGTTAAAAAGCAAAATAAATGCACAACGTAGAGCATTTCACATACCTTTTGCAGGCTCGACAGTAGACTCCACGGCCATCTTCGCGTCCTCCTTGAGCTCTTCCACGGCAGTCACCTTCGGCTCTTCCTTCACCTCTGTTTTTACGGCAACGGCAGATTCCTCGGCCTTGGCCGCCTGCTTTGGCTTCGCTGCGGCCTTCTTTGGAGCTGGTGAAGCCGCGTTCTTCTTTGCTGCACGAGGCGGCATGGCTGCTGTTTTCTTCTTTCTTCCTCTAACGACTCCTTTCAAATCCCCTTAGGGTTTTGGTTGTTTTGTAAGGGTTTCTAGGGTTTCCGCTGTTTTATTTGTCTGTTCTTCCCCAAGAGTCGCACTTCCTAATCCACTCTACACCACAAACCTAGAAGATTCGCTCGCAAAACAACTACAACGGAAATGGTATGAAGCGCAAAAGAGGATTTAGGGTTTGGACAAAAACGAAGAGGTTATAGGAGAGGCGGTGTATGTTACGTTGATAAGTTTATATGGTTGGGAAGAGAGATAAGAGCGTGAGAGGAACGAGATTTTATTAGCCTAGTGGGAAATAAAGGTTTGGGGAGATATTTGTTTGCTAGGTTTTTGGGATATTCAATAGACCGACGTGAAAAAATTTAATGGAAGGTTAAGGCAATGAGAGTCATTCTTTCTTATTTAATTGAATTTTATTAAAAAAGAAAGGTTTATAGTAGTTAATTAGAATCATAACGTGAAAAACTTTAATGGAAGGTTTAAGGTCGTGAGAGTCATTCTTTCTTATTTAATTGAATTTTATTAAAAAGAGAAAGGTTTATAGTAGTTAATTAGAATCATAAATTTATTGTGTTGTATTGTTGTTAGATTAAATAATGATGGTTCTAGATTAGAGTCAAACTTCTTGAGGTGGTTCATTTATAGGTATTCTTCGATCACTTAGGCAATGTCCCTTGTGTGATTGTCAAAGTTCATATGTCTCCCTCTTCCTCTAGGGGCTAGTCACCTTCTTGCAAGTGATATTGCAGATGCAACCCTAATTGCAAGAAGGCATTGTGGTCAATAAGGCTAGTTGTAGCCTACTCTTCGATGCTTCACCTCTATGCTGCCTATGAAAAGAATTTTGGGTGGCCTACTAGTGATACTTCCAACTAATTTGATTCCAACAAGTTCCTTCAATTGGCTTTAGCTATTTCACCTACTCATGCTACAAAAGAAGAAGAGAAAGATTAAGATAAAGATAATGATGGGTGGGACCCTCGTATGGACACCCTGCACCCTACTGATGTATGGGGCAAATTGAATGATCGAGATCCTCCTCCTTCTCCCTCTACTACTACTTTAGCCACCTAGCAACCTTGTTTATGTTTCTAAGTTTTTATCTTTTGGGCCTTAGTCCTATTTGGGCTAGGAGTGTGACTTTTTTCACCCACCCTTTTTTTATGAATATGTGTAGCATTATTTAATAAATGATAATCTAGACACTTATTCATATGAAAAACGCTTAGTCTAGGTGGAGATAACAAAAAATTGTAATCGATTTTTGTATGTACCAAAAAATTGATGGTAAAGAAGAAAAGGGAGATGATATATTGTTATTATTATTATAGATATTTTAAATATAGATAACAATGTAATATATTAATAATCGTACTTAGTGTGTCATTGGTACATTAATAGGTATAAATTATAATGAGTTGACTATTTATTTAAGTACAATTTTTAAAAAAAATATATTTTATTTTAAAATGGCAATGGAAAGTAATGTATAAATTTTACACAAAAAGGAGTTAAAGAACATCATTAATTGAAATGTTTAGTAATAAGAGGTTTTCATTGAATGCAGATGATCATTCCTCCCCTTTCCAAGGGAGACACGAATTGTCTTGCATGTGGGCATATCGTTGGTAACTAAAGGTCAAGGAGATACTTAGATGCACCAAGCATCAAACCTATGAGATGCAATGAGTGTCAAACCTTGATGATCAATATCTCTGATCTCTATCAATGCTCTTTCAAATATAAGACCTTGGAACTTATGGATTTTTAAAGCCTACTCCATGTTGAGCAAGAGTCAATGGCTACTACTGTGACTAACTGAGACAAACATCGTAAAGTGTAGATTATGAAAATCTTAAGGTAAGCTCACCTATTATTCAAAGTTGACTAAAACAAAGATTATCAAATTTTATGACCTACTAGATCACCTTTGTAGATAATAGCAACAACTTTCCTAGCACTCTAGTGACCTATTAACCAATGCACAAGAGCACTATGTGAGGTCGTTTCTCCTCCTTGATATTTGAAGCAAACCTCCCCTTTATTTGTTTTGCATTACACCATGCAACTAGCACCCCTAAGGACCTTAGCACATGTTTATTATGTAAACAACTAGGTTATTATTAAAAATGTGTATAAGATCAAAGTGTGGTTCGTTCATCATTGCTAAAGAACATAAGCAGCTCTCAATCAAAAAAAAATTGGCTCTACATTTTTTATTAGCAAGACAAAGCTAAAGTTGAGATGGTCACTTTGTTGACAAAAGATAACTTTCAATGTAACAATTATGTTAAGGTTATGTTACAATATTGTCCCATGTGAATATAATACCTCTTATTGTGCAAAAATAATAATATTTTGAAGTTAATGTCTTTCTTGCTTGCTATATGATTACTCTCAAGATTCTAATGAATGGTATGGTTCCCTTTTTTAATGTAATGTCTCTTTATGGTTCCCTTTTTGAATGTACACATCAGTGCCCCTTCCTATCATGTGTTGGTTTTTATGGCTCTACAACTAACCAACTTTGTTCTTTTAGTACCTTTATCTTGTATACACTTCTCATTCCTAGAGATCTACTCTTTATTTTCTCGTAGAATGCATTTTTTATATATGACAACCTATGCTTTCAAAGTGAACCTTGAGGGGATTCTAAGCCACCAATGTAAATATGAGATCAATGGTTGAATGTTTTTAGTCTTGACAAGTCTATAATGTTGTACCATTGGTCGCAATTTTCAAGTCATCAATAATGGACCCACCATATGGTAAGCTTTGTCAAAGGTAATGAATAACAAAAGGATTTTGTGAATGTTCATTCCTATCTAGAAGCAATCCATGCATAAAGATCTCACAAGGTTTGAGAGTTATCAGTTAAAACAAGCTTAAAGTGTTGCATTATTGGCTCAACCAATGCTAAGTTGTACATGACAGGCCCCAATTTTTTTGTTACACCTTGAATTTTGATTTGCAAATTACTCTTAACTTTCATGTTAAAAACATGTTTTTGACATTAATGGATGATTATATGTCATTTGATATTTTGATGAAATTATAATGCAATGCAATGTGTTTCAAATTTATTTTTTATTATTATTTGTTCAAGATTGTGATGTTGTGACTAATAACAGAATAACTATGTTATTGGTTTTCTAAGTTGAATGCAGGATCATAATCTTACCCTCCTAAAGGGAGAGGGAGAGCATCATCAGAGAGGAGTATAGACCTGGGAAATAAACAGGTTAATGCCAAATGAGTCGAACACACGCTCAAATAGGTCTATGTATCTAGTTTGGGTAACTCCATTTTATCGTTGAGTTATTTTGTGTTTTGACTAAGTTTGGTCAAGTCATAAGGTTAGGTTAAGTCTTATAGTCTTTGGCCTATTCTTTCGCATTTAAAAAGTGTTATGTGGTATTATCATTGTTTTCTCGATTTATCAATTTTTATAAAGTCTATTTGATTATTATCTAATTACATTTTAAAATATATATATATATATACATTTATTCACTAAGTTCATGAATGTTGCAGTTGCATTCATTAGTCCAAAAGGTAGGACTGTGAACTCATAATGACCATACCTACTCCTAAAGACAATTTTATATATGTCTTCATCCTTGATACTCAGTTGATGATATCTTGATCGAATATCAATTTTTGAACACTGTCGCTCCCCATGTCTAATCATAAATATCATCAATACGCGGTAGTGGGTACTTGTTGTTTATAGTTGCCTCATTTTGCAAATGATAATTAATACACAAGTGCAGTGTACCATCCTTCTTCTTCATGAAGCTCACTGGTGCTCCCTAGGGTGAAACACTAGGCCTGATCAATCCTTTAGACAACAACTCCTCAAGTTGATCTTTTAACTCCATTAACTCCATAGTGGTCATCCTATATGGGACTTTTGATATAGGCTTTGACCTTCGAACTATATCAATGGAGAAATCAAATAATTTTTTGGGAGGTAACCCAAGTAGTTCACCTAGGAACACATCCACAAAGTCCCTTAAGATAGGATATTACTCCATATATGATTTTCCTACTTTGAATATTTCTCCATCCTCAGCTTCTTAGAGATTATCGGGTTCAAAATACACTATGTCATCCTAAGATTTGAACTCCTTACACTCATCCAGTTATTTCAATTTTATTGTAAAAAGTTGACACCCCTTTCTCTTGGCTCTATGCATATGTATGACGGAAATTTGCGGCAAATTAATTTCCCTAGTTGTTCCTTACTAGAATACCTGGTTCCCAAGGCCATCTAAACATTCTACTATCTTGGCATGACAATCTACCTTGGCTCTATGCTTCCACAACTAATTCATTCCTAATATGACATCATATGAACCTAGGGGGGCTACGTATAGGTTTAATTCTATATAGAAACTTGGAAGACCAAACCTTGCTTCAAATAAGCATTTCTCTACCTTAACTCTTATCTAGTTTGCATAATCAACAAATCGAGACTTTTCCATATAGTCAACTTTTCTAGATATCTTACTAGCTCCCTTAGGAGAAACAAAACTTTTTTTAGCACCATTGTCTATTAGAATTGAAATAGCTATGCTGAATAAAGTACATGGAACCTCTACCAAAGTAATTTGATACTTTTCTTGTCGATTGTCCAATGCCACATGAATTCTTTGTTATAACACTGCTTGTTAAGGAGGTAAAGGAATTCCATGAGGCTGTGTCCCTGGTGTCTTATTGGGAAATTAATTTATGTAGTTATATCTGCCACACAAGAATCATCCTCTTATAGGTCCCTACTTTGATGTTGGCTTCCCATAATTGCCTTTGTTCCTATTGGGGTTGTTGTTGTTACCCCTATGATCATTTATAAACTCATTATGGTTATTACAAAATCCATTATCTCCTTTCTTCTTCTGATTAACTTACCACTCATCTTTCTTCTTGAATGTTTGATTGGTTTGTGACTAGTTAAACCTTTTTTGGCTCTTTTCATAGTAGGCAAAAATAGAAGCTTTTGTTCCTATTTTATAGCTTTTTCATACACTAAGACCATAATAAAAATACTGTGCATGTCTACCTCTCTTCCGATTTGGGCATTAAGACCCATTATGAACTTTCTAATTCGAAACCACTCATCCTTCTAGTACTGACGTACATACCTGAGAAGGCGAGTGAATTTCTCCCAATACTCATTCACTATAGAATCTCTCTAATTTAAATTTTGAAAGTCCATTTTTTGATTAAAGCATAGCTGAGGAAGCCACCGCTTACAAAAGATTTCCACAAATTCATCCTAAGTGAGACTTAATGAACTCAATTTGAGCTCCATCTTCTTGTTCATCCACCAAGTGGATGCTTCACCAGATATCTAAAAGCTCCCCAAATGGCCTTGGTTACTTCAAATATTTCAAAATATTTTTCCATTTTAGTGAGCCATGCTTTGCTGCATCCCCATTAGCGGTTCCCTTAAACTTAGGAGGAGTGATCTTCCTCATATCTCATGATAATTCATGAGCAAGCTATTTACTCTTACTTCCATCAGATCTTGATTGAGATTTGTCACTTCCATGATCACTTAAAGTGGTGCGATCATTGGAGTTTTCACCTTCTTCATTTAGAACTTCCTACTCTTCTCTATCTGCTCCCCTAACCTCTTGTTTGAGGTGACCAATTCTATCTCTTATTTTTTTCAACATTGTTAAAATTCGACCAGTTTGGCCTTGGGGTTTTCAATAGTTTGACCCACTTTCTAGCTACCTCTAAAATTAGTTCTTGTTCTAACCATTTCTATAAAAGTAGTATTCCACCTAGAGGTTTCATTTCAATTAGCTCCTATGAAGGATTATTTAACATCCTCAAGCATTTCATTACTTCAAAATTCATATACAGTAAAGTAAATAAAAGAATTCTTGCACAAGTTTTCACCAAATTTAATTTTATTAAGATCATAAGGATTTCAATCATCCTCGAGTTACATAGAATGACTATTCAAATAGTCAAGGGGAGAATATCCCTCAGATTCATTTTTTAGATACATAACTAAGTGGAACATATTCCCCATATTGTTGTTTAGGAACATAGTTGAAGGGAAAATAACCTTTTGACTAACTTTCAAAAACATAATTTTGGGGAATATATCCCCTTGATTCACTACTAGAAATAATTATAATGACTTCAAATAGTGAGGGTACGCAAGGGTCCCTTAGAATCAAATTTGGACTAATGCTCCACTCCATGGGCATATCCCTAGAGAGTGGTATAGAATTAGACTCTGTTGGAGAGACAAGAGGTACAAAATTGGTTGCTTCTCAAATTTTCTACCTTTCTTGTTTGGCATGAGATAAGGCATGGCTAGTGGTTTATATGTCAGTAAGCCATGTCACATTGTCATAGTTGGTTCCCTCAATAGTTTTGAAAATGGCTTCTCTTTACTTCTTGGCTCTTAGGTGGCGCTCATTTCCAATCACTAATTTCCTTGCAGTCATCTTGAATTGCACCATCCTAGCACAAGAAGTCCAAACAATAGACCCTCATAATGTTGGATGAAAGAAAAGCATAGAGAGCTCATAGGTTCTAGTATTGAACCTTGTAGCTATGATACCACACACAACAAGCTCGATATTTACCCTATTGCTTTCACCTAAGTTTTAATGCATATATGTGAAAAGATCAAGTTCATCAACACATAGAAACAATTTTTTTGAATATAGTAGCATAGATGCATATTTGAAATAAACCCATTCCAAATTATATTGCTTGAATAAAGTAACATTACATAATCCAAATAATGAATTCATCTTTCAAATACAATTTACATAAATATACAAGATCATAGTTGCATATCATAACTTACAAGAGCATAATAGATCAAGTGTACAATTGGTTAAGATGTCCCTTGTTGGAAGCAAATATCTTCATTTTTTCATGTTTCACAAGTCTTAGCTGCCAACTACATGAGGGAGAGCATGACCCAAGTGCTTTTCTAGCAACCATGGACTTACTGCAGTCCCTCGCACATCTTCCTAACTGGTAAGATGGCCCTACCCTTCAACAAAGAGATTGGTATGGTAACCCTCTAATATAATCCTACCCAAGCATGGTGTTGTGTCCTACATAAGTAGTGTTGTCGTACAATGGATACCCGCCTACATACATGACACTCCCTACTAGCTATGCAATGTTGGCTCATAGTGAACTAATAAGTGTACGCAATGGCAATTTACACTTAATTTGGCCAAAGTTTTGATATAAAATAAAACCCACTCTCTATGAAGTAGTGTCGTATGTTCACCCACCCCCTCACTCGACTTGGAAACTATAATGAGTATGAATAACTCTTGGATAGGTTTTTCCACGTACAACATAACAAGATTCGATTCCAATAAATAATGTAACATTCAAGTGATCTAACTGGCCAACTAGGTTATTCCCAAAAGGGAACAAACCCCATTTCCAACAAAAGTTTACATGACATTGTAAATTGGCAATATCAAGTAATACTTCTACATAATACCATTTCCAACATCTTAATTTATGCAATCATACTTTAAGCATATGATATCCTAGATACTATGATAGTACCTTCTAGTTGTCTATATTTAATCATTACATTCAAATGCTACAAACATGGTAGTTAAATGCATATCAATCAAGTACGATTACTCTCATCATTTATGTTTTCAAACTCAATACAAAACATAAACATTGTTTCATAAGCACTTGCAACAATAACAAATTGAGATATCCAAATAGAAAAGAATAATGGATAAGAAAGACTAGCATGTCTAGAAATTTAGCTTCCAAAGAAGAATTTTCTCTCAAAGCTTAACATCACAATCCTTGCTTACTGCTCCTTTCACTATCAGCTTGACGCCAATCTAAACCACTATACCAGACACTCAAATATCACAAACAAATAGCTCTTAATTACTTAATGAAATTACTCTCTTATCACAACTTGCACTTGAAAACATTAAACTGCACAGAGAAATATATGGCTGAATAAAAATAATTGACAACTAAAAACTAAGAGGTTTCCCTTTATTTATAAGAAATATTGAGAAAACTAATGCTAAAGATTAGCTCCCTTAATTGCCACCCCTACAACAGTGGTTAAGTCTTACACATCAGTTGGCTAGGATGTAACATGATAGGATATTTGTTGGACACCATGACTATATTTTCATGCCATTCTATTATGATCATGTCATGCATCAGTTTGGGTAGATATAGATAACACCTAGCCAACAACCTACATTCTTGAGATCTACATGTAGCGGTACTAGACGAAGGGACATTTGTCGTCCTATAATTATCGACGTTGTATTTAGTGATTCATACGATGAGGATCAGGATACACCAATAGCATCTAACTTGTATGATGTAGGCATCGCTATAGCTTATGAAAGATGGTGGATGATAACACAACCTTAGCATGTCTCCCTTGATGATCATCCTACATGCAATCATAGACCTTTGCCATATTGAGAGGATGCGAGAGAGGATAGGGGTATGGATAGAGATATTGTTGATGAGGAGGATGAAAATTTGATGAGAGAGGATCCCAAGGAGCCAGTAGAGGTTGTAGATTCCCCCGAGGAGAGACCTACATCTCATCCTCATGTCACCCGAGTACATCCCTCGACTATTGTAGGCATCCAGTCTCGTGAGCATGGAGAGAGCAACAATGTAGCTCCTACCACACCCCTAAACCATCATAAGAGTCCCAATATGGAACCTATAGTGTCCTATCAATATCCTGAGTGGTGAGCTAGTGACCCAAGTGATGTTATATGTTATTTATATTATGTACATTATTAACTATGTTTATGTTTATTACCCATTTTTGATTAAGTGTCATGTTTTCTTTGTCATAGTTTGTACATGGGAGTGGCTAAACTTCTTCATTTGAGTCATCGCAGACACTATTCCATTGATGCTCCCACACCAAGTGACAGAGGTTGAGCATAGACCACTGCCTAGCACGAGGTGCCATGTTGATTTGTTCAAGCCCCTAACATGGTGGAGGACATCCTACGACAATGTTATGAAGACCATCAATTTCTTTAGAGTTGAGATTGAGGAGGTTTGAGCCAAGGAAGATCGAACTAGAGCCACACTTGAGGGGCTCAAGACTTCCTAGACGAGCTTTGAGCCACTCGAGCTTCTTTAGAGAGTGAGGTATAGGCTTTCTTATGTTTGAAGCTTAACAGGGTGTCGACGAAGCTTAGCAAAGTACAAGCAGATAGGGATTAGATTGACCAAGAGCATGTCATAACACTTGTACATGAGGGGATAGCTATAGGCCAAGTTCAGGGCTTATGAGAGTGGATGAGCTTTGTGAGCTGCTCATAATCCACCATCTCCCGATGAGCACCGCCACTAGGGACCAAGGTGTCTAGTAGTCATAGGTCCACTTAGATGTATCATACTATGACACCACATTTTTCTATCATGGTGACTATGTATATAAACTTTATGATCTCTTTATATATGAGTATGTTTCTAATTCTATGAGTTATGTGTTTTTTGTATAATTTTTGGATTGGATATCAATGTGATCTATTAAGCAATCTTGGCAAGATCATTTAATACATGTCTTCATGATCTATTTGTTATGTGATTGATGTGATTTAATTAAACACTTATGTATACTTAGATACTACATTTTTTGTTAAGTATGATTATGTGTTCACTAGATGTCCTTGTGATCTAATTTGTGAAATTGAATGCATGAAATGGTCTAATTTAACACAACATACACATGATTAAATAGTATGAAAAAATAAAGTAATAATTCATTTAAATGAACAAGTACTCATAATAACTCAAGACACACAAAAATGTTTGTCAAGAACAAAGCAATGTGATAAAATAGAAACTATCTACTTAATCTAACAACATGCTTTAAAATATATACTATTCAAAAGATTACTATGTAATATCTACGCAAATGCACATCATTGATAGGTTCTTGTAGAGGTCTACCATCTGTTGCTTTAAGTTTATAGGCTCCAAAGCCATAATCTTCACCAATGATAGAAGGTCCCAACCAATTCGAGTTGAACTTTCCCTTTACATCTAGATTGACATTCACATTACGTTGATTTTTATATAACACCAACTCTCCTTTATGTTAAAAGAGCAAGGAATTGCATTATCATTACTCTTTTTCAATAAGCTTGGAGATGTTCGAGAGCATTTATATGATGTCCAAGAGCATTTCAAGCTGTTATAAATGTTTTTTCTCTATAAGTGTTATCATCAATAAGGCCCCTAAGAGAGATTCTTAATTAGGAGGGAATTTCTAGTTCCAAGGGCATTATTATGTCTACACCGTAAACAAGGTTATATGGCGTATTTCTTGTAGATGTACAAATACTTGTGTGATAAGCCCACAATGCATAAGTAATTTGAGTGCACCAATCCTTGTTATGTTTACTAATCGTTTTACGTGAGATTTTTTCAAGTGTTTTATTTGTTGCTTCCACTTAACCATTAGATTGTGGGTAATAAGGTGTAGAAAAGTGATGTTGTATGTGAAATGTTTCCAAAAATTTCTTCACTTCCTTATTCTTAAATGGTGTCCCATTATCAATTATTAAGGCTGAAGGAATACTAAATCGAACAATAATCTTTTCCAAAATAAAATGACAAATTACTTCAGTAGTTGTGGAATGAAGAGGAATTGCCTCTACCCACTTCATGAAATAATCTGTAGTGATTATTATAAATGTATGTCCTGAAAAAGAAGAAGGAGAAATCTTTCCAATAAGATCCAAACCCCATACCAAAAATGGCCAAATAGGAATTTGAGCACGAAGTTCGAAAGTAGGAGCATTAATCAAGTTGTTATTCTCTTAACATTTATGACATTTCTTAACATAATCAAAAAAATCTTGTTCCATGTTTCACCAATAATATCCTAGATGCAAATTAACTTTTGAACCAATGATCATCCTCCAAAATTCCCCCCACAAGCACCCACGCGAGCTTCCTCAAAGGCTATATGGATCTCAAATTGTTTAAGGCATCGAAGAAGAAAACTGTTAAATGACTGCCTATATAACACATCTGGTAGGATTATGTATGAAGTTGCAAGCTTCCAAATACGAGCTCTAGTGTTCTTGGTAGGTGAAATTTAGGAAATATACCTTCTTTTAGATAATTAGATATCAATATATACCATTCACTAGAAGCTTCAATATTGGCAATTAACACTTCTTTCATCTTTTCATCTATCAATGGTTTTGTGAGGGTGTGAACGAAAAAAGTGAATTCCGTGAAAGAATCTTTGAGAGAGACAAAGGAAGTAACACTTGCCATTGCATCCGCATGTTGATTATCCTTTCATGGAACATTGTCAACAGTGTATGATTTAAATCGTTATAACAATGTCATTGTGAGGTTTTTATATTGAGATATCTTATCATGTAATGCTTGATAGGACCCATTAATTTGTTTGATAATCAATTGAGAATTGCCAAACATACAAATATGTTGTACACCTAAGGACAAGGTCGCACATATGTCAGCAATGAAGGCCTCATACTCTGCAATATTTGTATATGGGAAATTTAAACAATAGGATAAGGGAATTGGTTTTCTCGAAAGCAGTATTAATATAACCCCAACTCCAAAACTAGTTCAACACTTAGATCCATCAAAGTATAATTCCCATGTTTCATTATCATCAATTTTCAACACATTCTCATCAAGAAATGAGTCAACACTTGGAAATGCTAAAGGTGAGAGAGCCTCAACTAAATGAATGGTCAATGCTTAACCATTGATCACTTTTTGAGCAACATTTAACTTAAGGTCAAACTCAGGTAATAGCATAACCCACTTAGCCAAGCATCCCGACAAATTTTCTTTAGCAAAGAGACGTTTTAAAGGATCAACACTAGTACAAAAACAACTATATACGACTAAATAAACTACTAAAAATTGCATATAAATGACTAATTTTGATCATGTGACCATCAGTAGTTTATTGCTGGTCATTTATAAAATGACCAAATTTATGACTAAACTATTTGAGTCATTTATCTAGTCATTGATTTGGTCATTGATTTTGTCATTGATTTAGTCATTAATTTAGTCATGGTAGTGATTTATTTAGTCATTGATTGTTGTTAACTGGTCATTTATTTAGTCATGTATTTAGTCACTACTTTACTCATTAATTTAGTCATTGTAGTCATATATTTGGTCATTGTATTCATTTATTTTAGTCATAGTAGTCATTTATTTAGTCATGGTTTAGTTATTTATTTGAGTGAATTTCAATGATTCAAATTATAAATCAAATCTAACTTAATTAATCCTCACAAATTTATGCATATAAACTTCAAATATCATAGAATTCAAATGTTTTTTTGTGTTGGATTAACATGAAAAAAAATATACAATCAACAAACAACTTTATGCATATAAAGCTCAAATATCATAAATATTCAAATGTTTTTTTTGATTTGCATGAAGAAAAAAATAACATACAAACAACAAACAGCTGCATAACCAAAGGAATTACAAACAACATACAACTACATAAACAAAGATCTAAGAAATACATCCTTCACTACACTCTTAGTTGCCATGGAAGAAAAATCCAAGATATGATACAAATGCTACAAACATTGAAGGGAGAAAAAACATGAAAATATATAGTAAATATAGTTATATTATTTGTGGTGCATATATTGCCCGATTAAGAGCATCCTTTCCCTCCCATTCCAGCTAGACAACCCTTGAGAGAAGATTGGAAGGATTCGAATGAGAAGGATGACAATTTCCTATCTAGAAATCTCATCGGTCATGGTCAGATGAAAGTAAAGAGTGCATGTTCACCTCTCCAATTTGATGAGCTGCAACCTAAAAATAAGATTTCAATGAGGGTTTTAGAATATGTTTATTAAAATGAAAATACAGTTATTAAAATGAAAATACAGGCAAGATCCAATAATGAGCACATTTATATTTTTACAATATGGCATCCTTTACCTGTTTCAATAGTTCTATGAGATTTCCCATTACATATGCTTGAATTGTTAATGATGTAAAAAAAGAAATGAATTTACTTCTATGCCACTTCACATTAGAAACACTTCATATAAAATCGAAACCCTTGGAAATCAAATACTAAGAAATGATCATCAGTTGTTAACAACCTTTTCCACAATCTTTTTGCAGTAGTTTATCCCTCACTTCCTTCCCCATGTTTATGCCACTTTAGCTATCGAGAAGTCATGTCATCAAAAGTTATGTATGCTTTGGGGCTTGAGACTAATAATGGTGATGGAATGGATTTCAGTCTTAGATCGAAGTACAACTACAAAATAATTTTTTATCCATTCTCAGGACTATCCTAAAGATGCATAGACCCCTATTTCAGGCTTCAAAAATCTCTCTCAATATTCCCTACATCCTCTCGACTTGGAAAATTTCTTCTAGGAATCCATCGACTCCTCATGGGTCACTTCTTTTATATGCTATATAAGGCTATGAATGATCCATTTCATCAAAAATGACCAATTGAAGGATCTTTGAAACAAATTGCAGTTGCAATGAGGAAGATAATAAGGCGCATACCAGGAGGTTCAAGACAAATGAAGGAGGTGTAGAGGAATCTACACCCAAATTGATTAACTTAGGGCCTACATTAGATATTAACTAGGAAGATCAATCTGAGCATTCAAACAATGTATGTTCTGTCAAATATAATGAAATAAAACTTGTGAGCCAGAAAGAGCAGATCCATATGTTGTAGAAGCCATAGCTTGCTTTAAGAAACAAAGTGAAAAATCAATGGCAACAAGAGTTCCACAACTTTGCAAATAGATAAACAAAAGTATACAAATGCAAATGAACAAATAAATTAATCCCAATAATTATGCATATACGTTTCCCCACCATTTTTTGTTGGTTTCCCCACTGCTAATGGTTTCAACTCCTCCAAACTCTTCCTCGCAGGTATTGACCTTTCACTTCTTTGATTTGGTGAGCTACAACCTGAAAACAAGGTTTCGACGAGGGTTTTAGAGCCTGTTTATTAAAATGATAACTATGACCAAGATCTTGGTAATGAGCACATTTAGTTTTTAACATTACATCTTCCTTTACACCACGTAGTGAAGTATTCACCTATCCCATTAAGCAGAGGAAAAAAAATGAGAATAATATGAAACAACACAGCTGTCGCCACCATCATTCTCTCCTCCCTAGTTTTCATCAAAGAATGTGATGGAAAAATAAGTAAATACAAAAGAAAAAAGATATATATGAAAGCATCAAGCCTGAAATACTCATCTTCAAGTAAGTGAACTTCCTAAACTATTACTAATACTGGGCACATTTAGGTTTTATCATTAGGGCATCCTTTTACCTCTGTTTTTTGTTGGTTTCTTGCCACTATTGGTTTGGCTCCTCCAAACTCTTCCTCGCTGCTATTGACCTTTCACTTCTCTAATTTAGAAAACAAGCTTGTGTGGCTAGGGCCGAAAGATCAACAACAATGCAATGGTGGTGGAGAAGGCCATGGCAGCAGCAGCAACTCGAGCAACCAAGGCAGGGGCGCACGACGACATTGGTGAAAGCTCAATGAAGCGACACGGGAACTCCACATAGCGATAGAGGAAACAACTTCAAAGTGGTGGGGGCTGGTGAAAGGTGTTGCATATTCAAGAACAAAGGCCCAACAGTGAAGGTGACGATGGCAGCCAAAGAAGAAGTCAAGACCAAAAGCGATGGTGATAGAGAACTTGGCAGTAGTCTGCCAAGAAAACATAGTCAAAGTTGGTGACAGGAGCTCAAAGAGCTCAAAGTGACAACAATGGTAGGAGTCGAGGCTGCGGCCATGAAGGAACTGACAAAAGACTTGGCGGCGATCACAAAGTCAACATAGCAGAGGATCGGTTTGATGAGGGTTTTTATTAAAATGAAAATTTTGGCCAAGATTTGGTGGAATCTATTTATTAAAATGAAAATTATTTGCACACCCATTATGCCAACCCATTATGGATTTTTCTGCTAAAAAAATTTGAAAATAGACTCTAGATTAAATAAATTACAATATAAATATCCAATTTTTATACAACAAATATTATTAAATATATTATAATGTTATATAATAATATATATTATATAATGCTATAATATATAATATGATATTGTTATATACTATATTATATAACTATCATATTATATTATAATAAATTATATAATATCATATTATATTATAATACCACACACTCCCTCAATTTAAAATATTCTTTTTAATTATCCACTTTAATATCATATTGTCTAATTTTTATTTTTATTTGTGTGACTAAGGGAAAGGGGCCCATAGTGGGTAGGGGTCCAATGGTGGGTATAGAAGTAGGCTTGAGTGGACCCCATAGTAGGTAGGCTTAATATCCAATAAACTTACACTTAATATCCAATTGCAAAACACTTTTATCCACAAAGCACACAAATTGACAAATCATGTGATGCTACATCAACGCACCAATAATACATGACCTAGTGACCCACTATCGGTCTCACCTTTTTTTTGGTCCTTTTTGGATACCTTGACAAAAAATATGTTGATGTGGCATGATATTTGATGATGCGGCCTTCAAACCAATTTTTGTAATTAGGGGACTTTCCAAATAATTTATACAAATTTGGGAGTGATTCCAAATTTTCACACAGGACTTTGAGAAACGCAAAGTTAGGGCAGCCCACTATAGGCCCTCTCCCTTAATTATTTAGTTGTGTTTTTTACCCAATGATCAAATTAGTCATTTATAGTTGTGTACTTGACCTTTTGAAATAAAAGTGTTTGCAAGATAGCCCTCAAAATGCAATTGGATTGTTTAAATCATACTTTATTAGTGAAATTGACCACAATTGCTCTTTGATACATTTGAAATGCTAACACAACAAGAAAATCAAACTGGCTTCAAATCATAGTTAAAAACATTAATGATTCATTAACATAATGAGTAATAAAAATTAAAGAATGTAAATGTTAATTTTTTTAATAAAATATGTGAAGGCCTTAAAACTACATCGAGAGGCAATGCCTTCCACGCAATAGGTATTTTTAGTGCACCAAGCAACCTAGGCGGCCAAATGGCCCGCTTAGGTAGGGGTCCCATGAGGGGGGCTTAAGCTCTATGGATTATGATCAAATTCGAAAGAAAAAAGAATAGATGATTAATAGTCATTTACTTAGTCATTTTTATTTGTCTAACCAATTATTTAGTTGTGATTTTACCCGATGACCAAATTAGTCATTTATACTTGTGAATTACAAAAAAACTATAGAATTTAGTCATTTTTAGTCACGTGACTAAAAATTTTAGTCATGTAGTCATTTATTTTCCAAATTCTACTAGTACAAATTTTGTTATGACGTGCACTTTCATGTTTAACAGATAATATCTCAATTTGTTTGTAGTGAAGACAAGAGCCAAATATTGTTTTTTATAGTTGTGTATCAAGTTTCATAATCAATCAATGTTCTATTAATGTATTAAATAAGATGCTCCTTTCCATTCTCGTCTTTTTGGGCTAATAACGCAACAAGAGCATGGGTTGATGTTGATATGTAAAGGAAAAAAGGTTTTCCTTGAGTAGATGATTGCAAAACAAGGGGATTAGCTATATATTGTTTTAAGCTCTCAAAAGCATTTTGGAAATCCTCACCCCATTTAAATCTTGATTCTTTCTTAAAGAGTTGGGTAAAGGGAAGAGTCTGGATCCACCAATGATGCAACAAAATGGTGATTAACTTGAATCTTTCCTTGTAAGCTACACAATTACAAAATATTCTTAGGAGGTGGCATGCTTATTATAGCGTCAATCTTCTTTGTTTCCACCTCAATGCCTCTATGCGATACTATAAAACCCAATAGTTTTCCACTATTGACACCAAAGACGCATTTCATTGGGTTTAACCTCATGTTGTACTTATGAATTCTTTTAAAAAAAATTGAAGGATTTTGACATGTTATTGACATGTTATAAACAACCAAAATAGCATCAACATAATCTTCCAAGATGTTGTGTATAAAATAATAAAATATTAACATCATTGTTGTTTGATATGTGGCTTCAACATTCTTTAATCCAAATGGCATCACAACCCAACAAAACATTCCCCAAGGTGTAGTGAAGGTTATCTTATATGAATCGCGAGGATTAATGAAAATGTGATTGTATCCTAAAAATCCATCCATAAATGATAATAAGGCATATCCTACAGTTGAATCAACTACCATGTCAATATTGGGAAGGGGAAAGTCATCCTTTAGAATACTTTATTAAGATCACAAAAATTCGTACACATCCTAATACAATTATCAGGTTTTGCTACTGCCATAATGCCAAAAATCTAAGGCAAATAATCAATGGGGCATATGAATCTAGCTTGTAAAAGCTTTTCAATCTTGGCCTTAACCAATAGATTTATCTTAAAGGATTCATCTTCCGTATCTTTTGTCTCACTAGTTTAGCATTTTCCTCAAGAACAATGTTATGTGTGACTATCTTAGGATCAATACTTGGCATATCTGAATAAGTCCAAACAATTTTTTTAGGAAAATCATATAATAAAGTTGTATGATCTTCTTGTTCATCCTCATCAAGACACTTTCTAATTTGAATCACTTCTTCTTAATTAAATGGGTCCATTGGAACATCTAGGGTATCTCCCACAAGTAACACATTACAATTTAGATCATCATGAGATGTTTTAGTTTCATCTTGTTCATCACAAAGTTCATTTTCTTTCTCACAACATGCGTATTCAAGCAATAAAAAACTCTTTGATTATCATGACCAGTGGATGAAGTGTCATTTTTTTCCCAAAAATTCTCCTAGGGACTCATCATCTTGAAACATGTCCAATGACATATTCTCACATGTAGTGTCTATTAGTTCAAGGTGCACAAATTTCAAGGTTGTTTTAGGAGAGTCTTGCATGATAACATTGATATTGAGTGAAAGACTCTTGATGATTTTATTTCTTTTGAAAGGAAATATCCAAGACCTCTTGTTGTCTCTTGTGTATTAAGTTCTATAGGAATATGAATGCCTCGTTCTTTCACTCCACATCCTTTTCCGTTATAGCCAAATTGTTTCAAAAGTTAGTACCCTCTATCATAATTTTTTTTCCATTTCTTTCGAGGAAGGTGGTTTTTCATAGTCAGTTTCATCATAGGTAGATGTATAATTTATGTTGCCCTCATTACTATAAGAAGTCATGGATGTTTCAATGTCGAATTGTGTTGATACCACCACTACTTCTTTCTCTTTTTATTTGGGTTTTTATGTTATCTTGTATTTCCTCGTGAATGTAGGTGTGAAATCCAATGAGCCCCAATCATCATTCAACAACTTTCTCACCAATGAAAGACACTCATATTTCTCTCCTTCTTTCAAGGGTTCTACTTTTAAAGTTGGTATCAATGTTCTCAAAGGACTTTTCATTCCCTTTTTAGTTTGTAAACAACTTTCAAATTTTGGATCAACTTTTATTGTGTCAGCCTCATTGTTGTAAGTGTATTTCAGCATACGATGTAGTGTTGAAGGCACTGCATTCATTTCATGAATTCATGGTCTACCTAAGAGAAGATTCTATGAAAGTTCCTAGGGCATGACATGGATAGGAGTTTGTAAAGTAACGTATCCAACTTTGATAGGTAATGTTATCACCCCAAGCAATTGCTTCCCCATATTATCAAAACCACATATAGACAAAGAATTTGGTTGAGTTTTAGTCTTGTCCACTCCAATTTTATCTAAAAGATTTACACTACACACATTAAACCCTGAACTGTTGTAAAAAAGGGTATGCTTAATCCCATACTTGTTAACGACAACCAATATCATCAAAGAATCATTTTTTTTTTGTATTTCCATTAGAGGTAACTCACTTTGATGAAATGTAATATCAAGATTAACTGAGTTCATACCTTGAATTAGGGTTGCTACGTCATTTGGTTGCACACTAGGAGGGACCAAAACTTGTTGTAAGGCACTTTGAAGCATTCCATGGTAGGTTGATTATGTTTGAATTAGGTCCCACAATGAAATATTAGTAGGATTATTATGAAGTTTCTCCACAAGATCATACTCCTTTCCACTATGTTGAGGTAAACAAGGGGCACTAGGAAAAATAGGTTGTCGAAGCGATATTGATGCGGGAATGGTTTGCATTTGTCTCAGTTGCCTATTATTCCTTGTGTTATATGTATGAGCAACTACATGGTAACTTGGTTGTTATGATACATTACCACTAGTGAGTTGTCTTGCAAAATTTAAGATAGCCCCTAGAGGTTTTGGTTTGTTTAGAGGTGGTCTTATGATAAGCATAGGTTTGGTTTGAACTTGAGGTTATTGTGAAGGTGGGTAAATAATGAGTTGAGGTATGATTGCATTGATTGTTCATTGTTGGTTAATAATGTTGCAAGCCTTAGTAGATGATTTAGGTGAGATGAAGTCCTCAAGGGCTTCATCTAACATATCAAAGTCATCACGACTAAAGGGCTTGATGGGTATACAATGCACTTGCAGAAAGAGATTTGACATGATTAGATAACTATACTTTCTCCATGATTAATCATTGATTTCTTATGCACATTTAAGATAACTAGGGTTGAAAATAGGCTTATAGACTTGCTATAGATATGAAAACCAGATTATAGAACTACAAACTGATAGTAAATGTTAGTATGTTTCTAAGTTCTGAAGCTATTTTTGGAGGACTGGGACACCTTGGGTCCTGGTAGGGCTTTTTCAAAAAGTGTCATTTGTAGAGACCTTGGTAACAAGGATTAACTATATCACTATTTGAAAACCTAGCTTTAGGATTGGTTCTTCTACTGTTTTGTGAGTTTTTTATTTGTGAAATGTGTTGTAACAATCTAGGGTTTTGAATGTTTGCAAAATGAAAACTAATCTACCCAGATTATGCAATGATTCAAAAAATTCAAACAATTGCACTATAGATCTAAAAATTTCAAACACTAACAAGTAAAATTCTTTCAAAATTTTGACCAAGATAAGCAAAATGACAACTTCGTTTAACATGTAGCAATATTGTTTCAAAATTTAAAAATAGAGGTTTGTCAATAGAAAAAAAATGCAAATATAGAGACAAAAATATGTGCAAAATCTCGTTGAGCTACCTATAGTAGGACAAGGATGCCTGGGGGTGTCTGAGTCCCTGACAGGGGTTAAAAAAATAGAAAAACTGAATGTTTATATCACTACTTAAGTCTACTATTTATGTTCGCAAACATGCCTAATAGTGATTATTTTTCTAGAATTCTCCAATGTAAATGCAAATGTAAATGTATTCAACAATGTGCAAACAAAAATGAAAATTATGAATACAATTTTTGAAATGAAATTTTGATCTAAGTGTCTACAACACACCCTAACGCAAGCTATGATGCAATATGGATGCAATGTTTTTAGACTTTTATGACTTTTTATGATGTAAATATGAAACCCTAAATGAGAAATGCAACACAACATGATGCGAAACCTAGATCTAGGGTTTCAAAGATTACCAAATCAACAAACTATGATGTAAAATGTCAAGTTCACAATAATGAAACATAGAAAAATGGAGGAGATGAGTTCTAAATGTAAAGAACCTAGGACCAATTCCACTTTTCTAAGGGTTTCATTAGGATGTAAATCCACAAGGTACAAAGACTAACTTCCAACCTCAAAGGTGAGCCAATCAGCCCTAGATCTGATCTTTTTGATTCTAGAAATGAATTAGAAATGATTTGGAATGATTAACCTAATTAGACTATATGACCTAATATAGAAAATGTAGTATTCTAGAAATTCATAGACTAAAACAATGTGTGAGCCCTAACCTTATGTATATTTAAGGTTGTTATGAGCTAAAAAGGAAAAGAATTTGTACTCAAGTATATTAGAGAGAGATTCCTATATGAAAATAACAAGATCCAATCAAGGAGAAGTCAAACACCCTAAGTAAATTTGAAATGCAATGATACCTTGCTTTAGGTTGCAAGAGAAATGAAGCTTGAAGATGAAAATATTAGGAAACAAGTCATTAAGTTGAAGGAATTGGCCAAATGCATCTCCCAAACCTAGAATCCATCATGTCCTTCCATAGGCATTGTAGATTCTAAACTAATGTCTTGTAAAATTGGTAGAAACCACACAATTTAGAGGAATGATTAGCTGAAGAATCCACTCAACATTGTAAAGACTTCATTAAATTGTCAACCAGGGCTTGTAAAATTGTGATGATACTTCACTATATGTGCATTCAAAGACCCAAGGTTACCTAAGTTATCCTATTAAAAATATTCTACTTATTGGAAAATCATAGAAACATATAACAGTGAAAGAAGTAAACTGATGCTAATGGCTATGGGTGCCTACAACATAATCTGTAGTTGAATTACTGCTAATAAATAATTACTGAAACTAACTCAAAAATGATACCTGAACTTAATCTATCCTCCAGAGCACTACAAGTCAATTGAATGCATTCATGCACATGAACAACCATTATTGATAATCACCATATGAGAATCTATTTTAACTTACATGCAATTTATGAAGCAATGGCAAACAAAAATAACTACCAAATAGAAATAAAACAACTATAGATGTAGTGAAGAACAATTACCTTGAGTGGCCTACTTAAGTGGTTGTCTTCACTTAATTAAAACAAAATCTAAATCTTTAGATTCCATGCAACCGTATCAACTTGAACTTCCTTCATTATGCATTCCAAAAGATCACATAAAATATCTCTCAAAGATTGTATTCAAGAAAACCATTTTTGAGTAATCAACATGTTTGTAGATTACAATTTAAAACTAAGAAGTAACTAATAACAAAATCATCAGTATGAGATTAACCAACTAAATATACTAGAGACTCAACCACTGGCTATATACAAGCATAGGGGAATTTATTCTAAACACAACTCTTAACTAAAATCATTAACAAATCCCTAGATATCAAAGTATGTAATTAAGATTGAATTATTCAAACTACAATTGAAAAGAAACAATAGTTCAAATAGGATTAAAACTCTGCAAAATAGATTTGCATGTGGAACACATAATTAGCTATCCAGAATCCTATCAATAAAAGAATTCTTCTTCTTCAATGCCTTACTAAGTGTCATAACGATGCATGGCTAACTCCATCAGGTGTCTCCAAATGGTAGTTATTACACTCAGCTTGTTTTGGCACTTCCCTTGTTCGTTGTCCAAGTCCTCCTTTGGCTATAGGCTACAAATTTTAGTTGTTGCAAGCTACAATGTATTATTGGGATGTAAGAGGTTAGTCCACAAAACACATACACAAAGCTAACTACCATGATTAAACACAAAATTCTAATCAAATTCCATACATATCCACATATAAATCATGCAACGCTACTATATCATAATTATATTTCCATTACTCTACTTTAGGTCCAAGGTTGTATAACAAGCATAAAAGATAGCATAGCATAGGAATATGTCTAAAAGGATTGTTTGATAAAGTTTGTAGTTATGCATAAAACATTAGAAAATGGACTAATAAATAGACTCATTACGCATCAATCTTGTATCATATGATAAAGCTTGATCGAATCTGCAAATGGGATTGAAGACCTAAAATTTCAAGTAATGTTGCTCCAAGACTTCAAAGTTTGTTTGCTCAAAGGTTGTCTCTTATGTTATAGTTTTGAAATGGTGAAAAGACTAGGTATTTATAGGCATTTCTCTAATTTCTTGAAGATTAGATCCTAAAAGCCGACATTTGAAATTTGAAATTTGAATGTTAAAATGCCACCAACAATACATTAAAATTTGATCCCCGACAAGATAGGGGGACCCATTTTCCCATGGGTGAATAGGTCTTGGCCCTGTTTTCTAGGATAAAGTGTATCGAGGGCAATAAATTATTTGATTGCATTTATTCAATGCCTGTAATTTGTCAAAAAGTGATAAAATAAGCCTTGAAATGCATAATAAAAGGGAATTAGGGCCTATTTAGGAGGGGTTGAAAATGCACATGAAAGCAAGGGTCACTAAAATAGGTCCAAACTAAGCATGAAATTATACTATCACCTACAAGGGAGTACATTTTTTTATGCCACAAAGATAATGAATACCTTGACAGTCAAGTGTTAAGGAGGAAGTGGAAGCCACCTTTGGACTCAGCCTAGATAAAGCTCTAGGTCCAAATGGTTTTATAGCCATGGTTTTTCAACATTGGAATTTTATGTAAGAGATTTGGGAAGTGGTAGAAGAATCATGGAAAAAGAAGAAAATTCTTTGGGATATTGATAATACCAATATTGTACTCATTCCCAAGAAAAAGGAATGTTCCACCTTTGTTGATTATAGGCCAATATCACTTTACAACACCGCTTACAAGGTTATCAGAAAAAAGTAATGGCCAACCTGGATTAAAAAAGTATTAGCCAAAGTAATTTCTTTAGAATAAAGTAGGTTTGTTATTGGAAGGCACGTTATAGATGGAATCATAGTCACTCACAACATTATTCATTTGATCAAAAAGCTAAATTTGAAGGGAATGTTGTTATAACTAGATATCAACAAAGCTTATGACTATGTGAGTTGGATATTTTTAATCAAATCCATGAAGAAATATGGATTTGACAATAATTGGATAAATTGGGTGTTTATTTGCATCTCTAGCCCAAGATACTCAATGATATTGAATAGGACACCAATGTTTTTTTTTTAAGGGGATAGTTTTATAAGGGAGCGGGACCCTAATTTCTCCATATTTTTGTTTATCATTATAGTGGATTCCCTTAGTAGACGGATCAATGCCATAAAATAAAAAGGGACTTGGAAGGGAATCACGATAGACAACAATTTTCCTACTATCACTCATCAATTCTTTGTCGATGATACCATCTTATATGGCAACTCAACAAGATAGGAAATAGACGACATCTGATAGGTCTTAAAAGAATACAATATTGAATGTAGGAAATTGATAAATAAAGAAAAATCTTACATATATTTCTTTCATACGACAACAACCACACAATATTGGATTGCTACCACTCTTGGTTTCATTGTGGGAGAACTTCAAATGAAATACCTCAACATTTCATTGTTTGAAGGAACAATCAAATTTGGAATGTTGGTAGAGACAATAATAAAATGAAAATAGGTGACTGAGAACTAGAAGGGATAATGTCTGACACTGGTAGGAAGGATTCTTATACTGAAAACGATTATCATTGTCATCCCCATCTACACACGCTCATGTATGTAGTTACCTATTAAGGTGGCCAAGGAGATTATGGGGATTTAGTAGATTTTTTTTATGGGAGGGATCCAATGATAGGAAATGTGTGTTATTGATAACTTGGGAGACTATCAAAAAAGACAAAATGCATGGTGGTGTAAAAATTAAAGACATTCATTTGTAGAATTTGGCACTTGAGGCTAAGTTAACTTGGAGCTTATTTAAAAATCTTGAAGCTTACTGGTGTAGATTATTACAAGCAAAATATCTCGACATTAGAGACTCTAAGAGGATTTTAACAATCACTAATCCAACTACTAGGTCACAAATTTGGAACTTGATCATAAAGTGCAAGATAAAAATTATTGAACATCTCACTTGGTGAATTAGGAATGGTTGTGAGGCCACCTTCTAGCATGAACCATGAAACAATTACTGCTCATTGGTCAATTTACCTAGGATGGATGCAATAATTCAAATAACAATGGAAAGATATGGAAATAAAGTAATCAGTTACATGGATGTGTATGTTTCAAATGGTTGTTGGGTGTATAATTGGAAGGATTTTAATATATTAAATGAACTGTGCAGGAATATTATATTGAATTAATTGTATAATTGATGTATTCTTCTCATAGACAAGAATGATGAAATCTAGTGGT
This sequence comes from Sequoia sempervirens, assembly GCA_007258455.2. NCBI lineage: Eukaryota > Viridiplantae > Streptophyta > Pinopsida > Cupressales > Cupressaceae > Sequoia > Sequoia sempervirens. The sequence continues at coordinate 145,866 of VDFB02260728.1, read as the reverse complement.
GTGTGACAAAGTTGGATGAATACTCAACAATGATTGGATACAAAGTGATAAATAGAGAAATAGAGGAGTTATTATGGCCTAAAGAACTTTATTGGAGTGTTAATGTGATTCCAAAAGTTGGTACTTTTTCTTGGATGGTTATACATCATATAATTTTGATAGGTGAAAGGTTGATTAAAGTGAGCATGATAGGGCCTCACTGGTGTATTCTCTATAGAAAGAATGACAAAGATATTGATCACTTCTTTGTGCATTGTTAATATGCATAGAGGTGTTGGGAAAATTTTAGGAGCAAGCTTGAATGGCAAGGCCCTTTGTCAAGTAAAATAGAAGAGATTTTTGTGGTATGGCCTATATTGAACAAGAGTTTGGTGTTGGTTGGATTATAGTGTGAGGTTCCTATTAGCACCTAAAAAATTGTTTGAGCTTATAATGCTTTATATTTTTCCCTTGTGTTCCCCATTATTTTTGGATAATATGAGAAATTTAATTATTATATCATGTTCAAGTCCCTCAGGTGATTGCATTACCCCTTTGTAGGGCTATGGTCAAAAACCCATTTTTCCAAATGTCCAAGAGTTAGTCTTTTCCCCTTTCTTTCTTTCTTTCTTTCTTTCTTTCTTTCCTTCTTCAGGTCCTTTCAAAATTCAGACCCCAAATAGACATTTGGATAAAGTTCAGATATCCTTGCTCATTCCTGATCTCCCCTTCTTCTTTTTTGCCTTTTGTCTGGTTGAGGTTTTGGGTCCCGAACAAACACTTGGACTAAGGTCCAAGTCCACTCTTTCCTTCCACCACTCTCTTCTTTCCTTCTTCTATTTGATCAAGACTTCAAGTCTTTATTGAACATTTAGACTAAGTCAAAGTACACTTTTTTTTTTCTCGATTCCTTCTTTTCTTTCCTCAGTCTTATCGAGACTTCAATTCTAGATCAAGCTTTTAGACCTTAATTTGGAAGGTCCAAAACCTTTCAAAATCCTTGCTTCCACCTCCTTTCATCCTATCAGGATTTCGGGTCCCAACATAATCACCTGATTCAAGTTCCACAAGCCCACTTGCCTTAGTGAAAAAACCTTATTTTTTCTCGTGGAAGTGTAGAAAGTTTTCCACGTGGAAACTTTTCCATGAGTTTGGCAACCTTTTTTGGTGATCTCATAATCTTCCCATGAATGCATAGAAACCTTCCACATTGCAGCCTTTTTGCAAGCTTGCATGCCTTTTTGGGTTTCTCAACTTTTTCCACGGATGCATGGAAATGAGGCCACATGGTATCCTTTTAGTAGATTCATCAACCCTTTCCATCCACTCCTTTTTCTTTCCATGAATGGAAAAAAATGATGTCACGTGGCATCCTTTCTACAAGCTCGCTAAGTTTTTCTATAGTTTCTTTTAAAGCATGAAAATGATACCACGTGAGATCCTTTTTCGCAAATCTGCCAACCCTTTTTCCTTGTTCCTTTTTCTTCCCATAGACAACATAAATGATGCCATGTGGCATCCTTTTTTCAAGTCCGCTAGTTTTTATACTTCTTTTTTGACCTACTAAAGTGCATAAATGATGCCACATGGCATCCTTTCCATGCTTCCACCCCTTCTTTTTCCAAGTTCCATATTCAGTTCGCAAAAGCACAAAAATCATGCCATGTGGTATTTTTTTGTATTTCCTTAGAATCTTTTTGGTGAGCTCCTTCTCGGTCCACAAATGCAAAAAAAATGATGCCACATGGTATCCTTTCCATGAATTTGTTGTGTTCTTTTGCTTAGCCTTCTTTCTTCCCGTGGAGACAAAAAATCTTGCCATGTGACATGTTTTCCGCTCGCCCGCCCTTTCTTCCCAATTTTTTCTTCTCTACCTCACAAGAGAGTGGAAAGCTGTCACGTGGCACATTTTTCACTATTCCACCAACCTTTTTTTTCTGATGAGCCCCTCCTTATTCTATGGAAGTGTGGAAAATCTACCACACAACACTTTGAGTTTTCTATTGAAATAGTTTCAATCTTCTTCGAATTTTCTTTTTCATCCTATCAAGACTTTGAGTCCTAAAAGGATTTTTGAAGCTAAGGAATGAAGTGTCCAAGTCTGATTAAGATTCCTGATCTCGATTGAATTTCTTTTCCTCTTATCCCATTCGGACTTTGGGTCCCGAAAGGACATTCAAACTTAAGTTTCAAAGGTCCAAATTTGATCACAATTCCCAATACTGATCGTTCTTCCTTTTCAATTTGGTCAAATATTTGGGTCCAAATGGGACTTTCAAAGAAGGTTCGAATTCAATTGAAACTTCCACTCCCGACATTCCTTCACTTCTTGGTGAGTTCCTATTGGGGTTTCCTAGACCCAATTTTCTTCCTCAACGAGATTTTAGACTTTCCTTGGACTTTTGGATTTTTGACTTGGTAGTCTAAATCTAATTTTTATTTTCATTCTTTCCCTCTAATTCTTTCTTTCTTAAGACGTTGTCACAGTTTTAGAAGCCAATTGAACTTTTGGACACTGCGAGATTTTCATATTTTTCACCATTAATGCTTCAACAACTTTCTCAACTACCATATTTGATTCTTGGGGCTATAAGGATGATCTTAAATGCATTTTTCAACAAATCCAAGTGGGAAAAATGGCACCCATGTTTGTTTATGATTCTCAGGCCTCCTTTCTATCATAGATAAAATATTGGCCATGATTTGTTGTTGATTACATGGGGGTTTATTTCCACTTTTATGTGCTTGTTAATGTGGAGGCATGGCATGGGTGTTAGGACCCACATGACATGATTTATTCTCAAATTTGCATGTCCACATGTTTGCATATGATTTTCTAAGGTTTCAAACCATGTCCTTGGCCCTTCCTTCTTCACAACATGTAGAGGTATAAATTGCATTTTGGTGCTCATTGTAAGGGTTGGAGGTTTTTGTTTATATTTTATTATAGAGGGAAGCAATTGCAGAGCCAACAAAAGAAACTATTTGCAAGAAACCCTAGGTTTCAATTTCTAATTCTAAGTATAGTTATTTTGTATTGTAATGATTAGGGTTTGATCCCATGCTTGTAATGACATTTGTAAACATTGAATATTTTGTGATTAAAGGTAGAATAAACCTTAACAGAGTGTCTTCTCATCCAGGGTATGCATTTCTAGGTGTATAATTTATTATTTTTTCAGTTAGAAGTTTAGAAAATCTATTTAAAGCTTTTGCATAGTATCTTTTTAACATAATAAAGTAATTGTATGGGTATTGCTTAAGGATTACTAAGTAGACTCTCTTAATATTCTAAAACCATATATTGTCTTTCTAAGTGTACATGTGCAGTGCCTAGCTTTCCTGTGCATTTTGAAAGGTAAAGTCTTTAGTGGTGACTTGATTAAGTCATTGCCTTATTTCAGTTATAACATCTTTGGTTAAATATAGAGACTTTGTTTCCCAATGGATAAAGGCACCAATTTTTAATTAGTTTTCTCTTCTATCATTCTGAACACACTTCAAACACAAATACTCAAAAAACCTTTAAAGTTTTACTTTACATGTGTTTTACTATCATGTCTAAGTAAATATAGCAATACAAGAGTGTATCATAAACTCATTATCAAACACTTGTATGTTAAAATATCTATTAGAAAGATGCTCAACCTTACTTGTCCAAACTATCATATAGGTATTGTTAAATAAATATTTAAGCAACTCCCTTCGGGTTTCTTTTTGTATTGTGTGTGCGCCGACCTGTGCATTGCCGAGTTTGTTTGGCCTTTTTTTTAGCAAAGTTTTGACCTGCCGCTTTGCACATCTGCTATTCGCAGCTTCAAGTATCGGCTTTCATTTCGGATCCTAAGAGCTGTGTGGTGCCTCCATGTGTCGCGGTTACAGGATGTTTTATTTCTTGTTTCCTTGAAACCTTATCGGGCTGCAAAAGGTTTCCACGTGACTGTCATTCCTAAAAGTGTCAGCAGGTCCCACATCTTGCTACATGGCAACCGTTCAGGAATTTTTCAATGCGGGGATGAAATGGCAACCGCGGGCAGCAAAATGCTACCATGTGTCTTTTACGCCCGACTGTTGGAGAGTTCCCTCCGCGGTGTTAAGGTTCTCAGCCCATTCGACATGTGTTGCACTTTCGCAAATCCTCGGTAGCGATGGGAGAAGGGTTCATGCAGGCAGCGAAAGGCTACCACGTACCTAGCGGTTGATCTATTATGCAGGTGACAATCTGGTTGAATGAAATGATGTTATTGGATGCTGCTTGTCATAATCATTCGCAACAATGGATGACACTTGTCTGATCGGGCCTGGATGGGACCACCGCCATCATTACGGACAATGCACCTGTGCGTATGATGACTGGATGCTGTGTTCTGGCCCAATGCTATTATAACAGCCTTGGGTATATTCTATTTTAGGCATCATTGCATAAAAATTGCGAGATCTTTTTTGTTGTTGTTCTCTAAAACGGTGGGAGTTTTCCTGCTATATATACTTTCTCTATTGAGAGGAACTAGTTCAAAATTTTGGGAAAAACACACTGGTTTTAGCAAAATACACCAAGTCTCTATTACTGTTTTATTTAAATTGCAAAACTTTCAGACTGTGCCCATTATTCGGCCTTTATGTTTTTTATGCTTTGATTAAACTGTGAATTATGTTTTATACTATCTTGACTTTTTATTCGGTCAACTTCTATATATGTTGGATACAAATTTGCTTACCTAAATCATGTCTAATGACTCTTAGTAGTGAGAATGTATGAGACATTATTTTATGTCAATAAATGAATTGTCTATGCTATAATCTTAAGTCTCTGAAGTTTTGGAACACAACAACACTATTTAGGGCCTTAAATCTATGATTTATCATGCCCACTAGCAAATCTTGGCGAATTGCCTTAAATTAGATTTTACTTTATTATATCCGCTTCCTTTTCCCTTTTCAAAACCCATTATAGAAGAAGTTGACTTCTTTAAAAATTTGGAGGTTACTCAGTTTAGCGCAAAAGGTCCCCCTTAAACTGAGTTTCCCATAAGACTCTATTACCTCGTCAAATTTTGGCGTCAACAGTTTGTTATTTTCCTGGCACGCCTGGTGGGACCCAAACTTAATGAAATTGCATTATAGAAGAGTGTATGAGCCATCGGCTTGTAACTAGATCCCAAACTGCAGATAACCTAGGTTTACTAGTATCTCCACTAGGGACAGTCCATGTCACAAATCAGCTGGTAACCATTCCATTCCCACCACCCTTTCCTCTCACCATGTTGTTGGCCGCCAACAAAAACTACGTAGCATGGGATGCTGGAAGTCCCCTGGTAGCCCTGGTAGCGCCTGTTGTTTGGGGCGCTATCCCAGTTTCAGCCATGAAAGCTATCCCAAAATTTGTCGAAGATAACTAAAAAATGCCAGTAGAACATTTGCAGGATGTAGCGGACGTTTGTCTAGTACATGGTATTACTACGCAAAATGTAGCTTTGAGGCTCCTCGCCGCGTCTTTTAAAGGCAAGACTTTGAATTAGTACCGAACGCTAACTCCTAATTCAATTTGCACCTGGAATGAGCTCGGAGATCCATTCTATGAAAGGTTCTCAAACGACGAAGATCATTTTTTATTATATTATCAGCTATCTGTCATAAAACAAGCCCCCTAGGAGGCTCTGACGAACTTCAATGCCCGATTTCACGCAAATTGGTAGAGAATCCCTGTTACTATCCACCTGACTCCCGAGTTGGCATTTATATTTTATCTGAAGTCCATCAATCCTGACATTTCTGTGATAATCAAGTCTTTGGGAGGAGCCACTCTACCAAATGCTTATGGTACCACTATCAAAGCTGAGAATCATTTGATAGATTGCAAAAAATTGCCTCCTCGACCTATTATGCCGATATTTTCTAAAATATCGATCTCCGCACAAGAGGTCGCATCGACTAGTGCGCCAATAATTACCCAGTCAATGTACTCATATGCGACCGCTCCTGAAAACTTGGCTTCTACATCAAGTTCTTCCAAGGATGAAATAAGCAACCTTAAGGAGATGTTGCGAACCATGGAAAATGACATAACGACTCTCAAGCGGAACCAAGTAACGCCCTCGTGGCCCGCATATCAAAACTATCAGGGCGGGTGGTATGCTTATCAACAAAATCAATATCAAGGTGTGTCTCGCACTAATCCACCAATGCCAACTACAAACCAAATGGTGCTAGTGCCTTCTCTGCTGACGAGCGCGTCCTCAAGCTCAAGCAGGGAACTAACCGCAGGGCAGAACAATCTTATTGATGGCATCAATCTGTAGTGCTTCCCCTGTAGCAATGCGCATATGCCCCGAAATTGTCTGCATGGCAATTTACAACAGAAGGTGGCAGAGCAACGCAACCAAGGCGTGGCAACGAAAGATGGAGGTTATGTATATGCCTCATTACAAATGGAGAGCGCGGTCTTTATCTCGCAAATGCAAGGAATGTCTTTAGAAAAAGAATCAAATATTGCTCTTGATCATACACTTTTCTCCTGGATGGAGGAAGAAGAAATGATGTTTGATAATAACACATTCATATCTGAAACACCGTAGGTGCAATCTGACTATAACACACGCTAAAAGAGGAGATTCACCAGTGAGCCTATTATTTCACATCTGGACAGTGCGCAACGCAAAGGTGTGTCCGATCAAATTCTCGATGCTTCGACCGTCCCTTCACCTTCTCAACCACAGAAGGAGATTATTGTAGTAAGAACCAATGAGCAAAAATCTTTGAGTTTGCCACATTTTAATGTGGTAGAGCAATTGAAGAAATCATCCACTAATGTGTCTTTATGGGATATTTTAGCTATCCCGAAACAAAAGACACTATTACAAAAGGCGCTTCAGGAAGAGATCAACCCGGCAACAATAGAACCGTTGACAAGTGCAGAGGTCGGTTGTCGCATACCGCCAGCAAAGGTCCTTACAAACAATACAAAGAAATCTCCTATCGAGGACAGAGGTAAGTTGAAACCTCAACCCTTCTTCCTAACCCTCATTGTAGGAAAGAAGCTATTACACAATGCTATGATTGATTTTGGCGCTAGTATAATAGTTATGCCGAAATAGATAGCAGAAGCTTTAGGACTCAGCTATGAACCTATGAAAAGGGGGGTGATGCAGCTTGATGGGAATAAATTTGAGACTGTAGGTGTCATCAAAGTGCTTCCTTTAACTCTATTCGCCTGCCCAAGTATCACAGTCCCGTAGGACACAGTGATCATAGATGTTCCTCCTATATTTGGTCTTTGTCTATCCTGAGAATTTACTTCAAAGGTGGGCGGATACCTGTCCTTGGATTGGTCACATCTGATACTTAGGACCAAGCACGATGCAAAAATGAAGATAGAATCAGAGGCTCTACATTCTGAACATGTGGCGGATGAGGCCTTAATCAATTTTGAAGCAGCGCATACCTCTATCACCAAGCAAGAAATGTATTGCGTTGAATTGCTAGAGGAGGAGAAAGTGAGCGGAGATCGGAATGATAAAGAAGATGCTTTGTTGAGTGAATACATAAACAATGATCCTTTCGGCAATTATCATGCTACAGGATTGGACATGTATATAATTTATGATGAAGACCAAGTGTTTCCAAGGGTCACCAAAGAATCCGAAGGTAACCATGCAAATGAGCTATGAACATTATACTTTGACGGGGCAAGAAGTAAAGTAGGTGCTGGAGCAGGGGTATATCTAATATCCCCGTAAAATAAAAAAATGGCTGAGGCCTTTTTGCTTTCATTTCACTTGTTTAAACAATGAGGCTGAATATGAAGGGTTAGTTCAAGGTTTAAGCCTTGTGGAACGAATGGGCATTAAGCAATTACTTGTGTTCGAAGATTCTGAACTAGTAGTTAACCAGGTCTGAGGAATTTATGCAACAAAGAATGTTCGCATGAGATCTTATCGGCACCGAGTCTGGGACTTGATTGAGGGTTTTGAAGCTTTCAACATCTAGACCATTCCCCGAAGGCAGAATAGCGATGCAAATCACATGGCTGTGATTGGTGCCCAGTTTGATCCTGTCTCTGACTTGCTTCATAACGAACATTCAATACGAGTATTAGTCCGACCAACGATCCCCGATAATGATCAGAGTTGGCAAGTCTTTGAAAGCGATGAACATATCGCCTCGTTTATCCAACACTCAAGGGAATTTTTTGATCAGCTTCAACAAAAGATCGCTGAGGCTTATGAAGGACAAATTATGCAGCTCAAATCAAATAAACTTTCCAGAGGATTGGTTACTGTTGAAAACTTTTTTGATTATAATGATGCTCGAAATGATAAGCAAAAGTTCGTGGCAGACAAAAGTGATTATGAGGAACTTTAAGTCTTCGATGGTAGGAATCTCCGAGTCGAAAAAAATGTCCCACACCATGATAAGGAAAGGCTTATTAGTTTCTGCGAAAAATATGGAGTAGTGGCCTGGTCCTACAATGATTTGGAGGGTTACGATCTTGGCATCATTTAGGACACTATTGAACTAACAAAAGGTGTGAAACCAGTCCGACAGAAATAGAGGCCAATTAACCCTAAAATTGAGGCCCTAATGGCACAGGAGCTAACCAAGATCATTGAGTCACGCATTGTCTTCCTAATTAAACATAGTACTTGGGTATCGAATATGGTCCCAGTTCGAAAGAAGAATGGTGATATCGGATTGTGTGTGGACTTCCAAGACCTAAATAGAGCATCGCTGAAAGACCACTATCTGTTGCCTTCCATGGAATCAATCCTACAAATTGTGGAATGATTGGAAATGTTTTCTCTACTGGATGGTTTCTCCGCCTACAATCAGATCCGTGTTAAAGAAGAAGATCAACACAAGACTACGTTCACCACAAAGTGGGGAACATTTGCATATGCTCAAATTCCTTTTGGTTTATCCAATGCAGGGGCAACATTCCAACAGGCGATGGACATCGCATTCAACGAGCTAATCAATAAGTTTATTCTTATCTATTTAGATGACCTTACTGTGTTCTCTAAATCTAAGGATGATCATTTTGACCATTTGGAGTTGGTCTTCCAAAAGTGCCAAGAGTTCAGAGTTTCCCTAAATCCAAAGAAATGTGTATTTGGAGTGTCGCAGGGCAAGCTGTTGGGACATGTTGTGTCTAGAGAAGGTGTTTCAATTGATCCCGAACGAGTAAAGGTTATCAAAGAGCTTCCCCTTCTGGTAAATAAGAAAGGTGTCCAGTCTTTCCTGGGCAAAGTAAATTTCTTCAGCAAGTTTATTTCTGATTTCGCGGGAATGATTAAGTCGATCACCATAATGTTGTCAAAAAAAGATCAAACATTCAAATGGACAAATGAAGCTCAGGAGGATTTTGAAAGGGTCAAAGAAGCTATTTCCACAACCCCGATGCTTGTTAATCCAAATCAATCCAAAGATTTTATAATGTATGCTTTTAGTAGCAAGTCCAGTATTGCTACTGTTTTAACCCAAAAGGATAACGAAGAAAAGGGGGAACATCCAGTGGCGTTTTATTCCCAGACCCTAAATGAATATGAGGCGAATTATAATTTTGTCAAAAAACAAGACTTTGCAATATTAAAAGGATTTAAGAAGTTCTTCCATCTAATTTCCCACAACAAAGTTCTGGTATATGTTGCACATACCAATGTGCGTGAATATATCATAGAAGGAGAAACCACAAAGAAAAGGGCTAATTAGATCACTAAGATCCTTGAATACAACATTGAATTCAAGCCTAATAAGACTATTAAATGAAGAGGACTATGTGAATATTTGACACAGAGCGAGGAGGTACCTGTCGTAGAAGAGCAGCCATAGCTCGTCTTGATAAATGAATTAGAATCGGAAGGCGGTTGGCTGACTGATAGAATGAGGTTCATGCAAACCGGAAAGTATCCGTCAGACCTCTCGTCCCAAAAAAGGAGGTATTATCAGTTGCAAAATTGCGAGTATAAGCAAATAGAAGGAGTCATTTTCAAAAAAAATTCAATGGTTTTCTCCTGCGATGTGTTACTTTGGAGCAGGCGAAGAGGATCCTCGACGCATTCCACAATAGCGCTGCAGGCGGGTATTTCTCTGCCAAAATCACCGCAATTAAAATCATGCGTGCTGGCTATTATTGGCCCACACTTTTCAATGACTTCCACTCTCTGGTGAGGTCTTGTAAAAAATGCCAGCTCTTTGCCGACAGAAGGAAGAATTTCGCAATGCCCCTCAGACCTATAGTGGTGGACAAACCGTTTGCACAATGGGGCGTGGACTTCATCGGAATGATCAACCCTGTTTCTAGTGTTGGACACAAATGGATTCTAACTGCTACAGACTATTTCACATGGTGGATGGAGGCTATTCCCCTTAAAGGCGCAATAGAAATAGAGATTGTAGATTTCCTCAAAGAACTAGTGACAAGGTTCGACCCTTCGAAGACTATCATTTCAGACAATGCCAAAGCATTTCTAGGTGCAAAGGTATGTCACTTTGCATTAAAGAATGGCATATTCTTTAAAACATCATCAAACTATTATCCACAGGGATATGGTCTAGCAGAGTCAACGAACAAAAGCTTAGTCTGACTCCTTAAAAGGATTGGCTCAAAACACCAGAGGGAATGACATAAAAACCTCCGAACAACTCTCTAGGCAAACCGCATAACTTCTAAGCAAGTTCTTAAGACTTCGCTTTATGAGTTGGTATACAAGAAAGAGGCGTTGTTACCTATCTCCATGGAGATCCTGACAATACAGTTGTTGAAATCTCTTGAGATAGAACAAAATGAAGCCATGGAGGTTCGACTCGCTGAATTGTTGGAAGTATAAGAAAAAAGGGAGAATTCTCTAATAGTAATGACAAGTTGTCAACGGGTGGTCAAACGATGGTTTGACAAGAAGGCTTCCAACCAGGCTCTAAAATGTGGAGACTTAGTGCTAAAGTACGATAGCAGGGCTGCAAAGCCAGGTCAACACGGTAAATTTGACAGCCTATGGGAGGGTCCCTTCAAAATCATTCGGTGCAAACAACACAATGCTTTTGAGCTGGATAATATGGAATAGGAACCATTAGGAATCCCAATCAATGGGATTCATCTTAAGTTGTTCCATTAGGCATTAAGCTCTACTTTGTACATATGTAAAAAACGATTTTATTTTTATTTTTCATTTCTTTGGCCGGTCTTTTTCTATGTCAGTTTGTTCTTCTGTAGAATTAACCCACTATCATTGGTGGGTGGAACAACAGAGTTACTTTACATAAAACACACCCATTTACGGAGAAATAACATATAAAAGTTGCAAGCGCAAAAAAAATTAAATACAGAATAAAAAGAAAGAGCATGGTTTTTCTTTAAACGATAAATATCTATTCATATATGTTCTTTTCATTACAAAAGTGGTTGGGAAGCCATATTTCAAAATTTACAAGTATTTTGAGCTATTATATATACGATAGCCTTTTTATCAGGCTTATATACAGCTATGGAGAGACATATTTTGAGCAGACAGGGAGAGTTCGAGCAACAGGCAAGGGTTTTTTATCCAAAGGCATGGCTGGTAGCAATTGACGCATTAATTGCAGCATCCACTTCTTCCTCATCCATAGGTTCCTTGGTAGCGCTGTAGCATCATTTGGCACAACCACCATTGGCAGTGGAAACACC
>VDFB02260728.1:0-134125 GCA_007258455.2 Sequoia sempervirens | reverse complement strand
TTTTGGGCTAATAACGCAACAAGAGCATGGGTTGATGTTGATATGTAAAGGAAAAAAGGTTTTCCTTGAGTAGATGATTGCAAAACAAGGGGATTAGCTATATATTGTTTTAAGCTCTCAAAAGCATTTTGGAAATCCTCACCCCATTTAAATCTTGATTCTTTCTTAAAGAGTTGGGTAAAGGGAAGAGTCTGGATCCACCAATGATGCAACAAAATGGTGATTAACTTGAATCTTTCCTTGTAAGCTACACAATTACAAAATATTCTTAGGAGGTGGCATGCTTATTATAGCGTCAATCTTCTTTGTTTCCACCTCAATGCCTCTATGCGATACTATAAAACCCAATAGTTTTCCACTATTGACACCAAAGACGCATTTCATTGGGTTTAACCTCATGTTGTACTTATGAATTCTTTTAAAAAAAATTGAAGGATTTTGACATGTTATTGACATGTTATAAACAACCAAAATAGCATCAACATAATCTTCCAAGATGTTGTGTATAAAATAATAAAATATTAACATCATTGTTGTTTGATATGTGGCTTCAACATTCTTTAATCCAAATGGCATCACAACCCAACAAAACATTCCCCAAGGTGTAGTGAAGGTTATCTTATATGAATCGCGAGGATTAATGAAAATGTGATTGTATCCTAAAAATCCATCCATAAATGATAATAAGGCATATCCTACAGTTGAATCAACTACCATGTCAATATTGGGAAGGGGAAAGTCATCCTTTAGAATACTTTATTAAGATCACAAAAATTCGTACACATCCTAATACAATTATCAGGTTTTGCTACTGCCATAATGCCAAAAATCTAAGGCGAATAATCAATGGGGCATATGAATCTAGCTTGTAAAAGCTTTTCAATCTTGGCCTTAACCAATAGATTTATCTTAAAGGATTCATCTTCCGTATCTTTTGTCTCACTAGTTTAGCATTTTCCTCAAGAACAATGTTATGTGTGACTATCTTAGGATCAATACTTGGCATATCTGAATAAGTCCAAACAATTTTTTTAGGAAAATCATATAATAAAGTTGTATGATCTTCTTGTTCATCCTCATCAAGACACTTTCTAATTTGAATCACTTCTTCTTAATTAAATGGGTCCATTGGAACATCTAGGGTATCTCCCACAAGTAACACATTACAATTTAGATCATCATGAGATGTTTTAGTTTCATCTTGTTCATCACAAAGTTCATTTTCTTTCTCACAACATGCGTATTCAAGCAATAAAAAACTCTTTGATTATCATGACCAGTGGATGAAGTGTCATTTTTTTCCCAAAAATTCTCCTAGGGACTCATCATCTTGAAACATGTCCAATGACATATTCTCACATGTAGTGTCTATTAGTTCAAGGTGCACAAATTTCAAGGTTGTTTTAGGAGAGTCTTGCATGATAACATTGATATTGAGTGAAAGACTCTTGATGATTTTATTTCTTTTGAAAGGAAATATCCAAGACCTCTTGTTGTCTCTTGTGTATTAAGTTCTATAGGAATATGAATGCCTCGTTCTTTCACTCCACATCCTTTTCCGTTATAGCCAAATTGTTTCAAAAGTTAGTACCCTCTATCATAATTTTTTTTCCATTTCTTTCGAGGAAGGTGGTTTTTCATAGTCAGTTTCATCATAGGTAGATGTATAATTTATGTTGCCCTCATTACTATAAGAAGTCATGGATGTTTCAATGTCGAATTGTGTTGATACCACCACTACTTCTTTCTCTTTTTATTTGGGTTTTTATGTTATCTTGTATTTCCTCGTGAATGTAGGTGTGAAATCCAATGAGCCCCAATCATCATTCAACAACTTTCTCACCAATGAAAGACACTCATATTTCTCTCCTTCTTTCAAGGGTTCTACTTTTAAAGTTGGTATCAATGTTCTCAAAGGACTTTTCATTCCCTTTTTAGTTTGTAAACAACTTTCAAATTTTGGATCAACTTTTATTGTGTCAGCCTCATTGTTGTAAGTGTATTTCAGCATACGATGTAGTGTTGAAGGCACTGCATTCATTTCATGAATTCATGGTCTACCTAAGAGAAGATTCTATGAAAGTTCCTAGGGCATGACATGGATAGGAGTTTGTAAAGTAACGTATCCAACTTTGATAGGTAATGTTATCACCCCAAGCAATTGCTTCCCCATATTATCAAAACCACATATAGACAAAGAATTTGGTTGAGTTTTAGTCTTGTCCACTCCAATTTTATCTAAAAGATTTACACTACACACATTAAACCCTGAACTGTTGTAAAAAAGGGTATGCTTAATCCCATACTTGTTAACGACAACCAATATCATCAAAGAATCATTTTTTTTTTGTATTTCCATTAGAGGTAACTCACTTTGATGAAATGTAATATCAAGATTAACTGAGTTCATACCTTGAATTAGGGTTGCTACGTCATTTGGTTGCACACTAGGAGGGACCAAAACTTGTTGTAAGGCACTTTGAAGCATTCCATGGTAGGTTGATTATGTTTGAATTAGGTCCCACAATGAAATATTAGTAGGATTATTATGAAGTTTCTCCACAAGATCATACTCCTTTCCACTATGTTGAGGTAAACAAGGGGCACTAGGAAAAATAGGTTGTCGAAGCGATATTGATGCGGGAATGGTTTGCATTTGTCTCAGTTGCCTATTATTCCTTGTGTTATATGTATGAGCAACTACATGGTAACTTGGTTGTTATGATACATTACCACTAGTGAGTTGTCTTGCAAAATTTAAGATAGCCCCTAGAGGTTTTGGTTTGTTTAGAGGTGGTCTTATGATAAGCATAGGTTTGGTTTGAACTTGAGGTTATTGTGAAGGTGGGTAAATAATGAGTTGAGGTATGATTGCATTGATTGTTCATTGTTGGTTAATAATGTTGCAAGCCTTAGTAGATGATTTAGGTGAGATGAAGTCCTCAAGGGCTTCATCTAACATATCAAAGTCATCACGACTAAAGGGCTTGATGGGTATACAATGCACTTGCAGAAAGAGATTTGACATGATTAGATAACTATACTTTCTCCATGATTAATCATTGATTTCTTATGCACATTTAAGATAACTAGGGTTGAAAATAGGCTTATAGACTTGCTATAGATATGAAAACCAGATTATAGAACTACAAACTGATAGTAAATGTTAGTATGTTTCTAAGTTCTGAAGCTATTTTTGGAGGACTGGGACACCTTGGGTCCTGGTAGGGCTTTTTCAAAAAGTGTCATTTGTAGAGACCTTGGTAACAAGGATTAACTATATCACTATTTGAAAACCTAGCTTTAGGATTGGTTCTTCTACTGTTTTGTGAGTTTTTTATTTGTGAAATGTGTTGTAACAATCTAGGGTTTTGAATGTTTGCAAAATGAAAACTAATCTACCCAGATTATGCAATGATTCAAAAAATTCAAACAATTGCACTATAGATCTAAAAATTTCAAACACTAACAAGTAAAATTCTTTCAAAATTTTGACCAAGATAAGCAAAATGACAACTTCGTTTAACATGTAGCAATATTGTTTCAAAATTTAAAAATAGAGGTTTGTCAATAGAAAAAAAATGCAAATATAGAGACAAAAATATGTGCAAAATCTCGTTGAGCTACCTATAGTAGGACAAGGATGCCTGGGGGTGTCTGAGTCCCTGACAGGGGTTAAAAAAATAGAAAAACTGAATGTTTATATCACTACTTAAGTCTACTATTTATGTTCGCAAACATGCCTAATAGTGATTATTTTTCTAGAATTCTCCAATGTAAATGCAAATGTAAATGTATTCAACAATGTGCAAACAAAAATGAAAATTATGAATACAATTTTTGAAATGAAATTTTGATCTAAGTGTCTACAACACACCCTAACGCAAGCTATGATGCAATATGGATGCAATGTTTTTAGACTTTTATGACTTTTTATGATGTAAATATGAAACCCTAAATGAGAAATGCAACACAACATGATGCGAAACCTAGATCTAGGGTTTCAAAGATTACCAAATCAACAAACTATGATGTAAAATGTCAAGTTCACAATAATGAAACATAGAAAAATGGAGGAGATGAGTTCTAAATGTAAAGAACCTAGGACCAATTCCACTTTTCTAAGGGTTTCATTAGGATGTAAATCCACAAGGTACAAAGACTAACTTCCAACCTCAAAGGTGAGCCAATCAGCCCTAGATCTGATCTTTTTGATTCTAGAAATGAATTAGAAATGATTTGGAATGATTAACCTAATTAGACTATATGACCTAATATAGAAAATGTAGTATTCTAGAAATTCATAGACTAAAACAATGTGTGAGCCCTAACCTTATGTATATTTAAGGTTGTTATGAGCTAAAAAGGAAAAGAATTTGTACTCAAGTATATTAGAGAGAGATTCCTATATGAAAATAACAAGATCCAATCAAGGAGAAGTCAAACACCCTAAGTAAATTTGAAATGCAATGATACCTTGCTTTAGGTTGCAAGAGAAATGAAGCTTGAAGATGAAAATATTAGGAAACAAGTCATTAAGTTGAAGGAATTGGCCAAATGCATCTCCCAAACCTAGAATCCATCATGTACTTCCATAGGCATTGTAGATTCTAAACTAATGTCTTGTAAAATTGGTAGAAACCACACAATTTAAAGGAATGATTAGCTGAAGAATCCACTCAACATTGTAAAGACTTCATTAAATTGTCAACCAGGGCTTGTAAAATTGTGATGATACTTCACTATATGTGCATTCAAAGACCCAAGGTTACCTAAGTTATCCTATTAAAAATATTCTACTTATTGGAAAATCATAGAAACATATAACAGTGAAAGAAGTAAACTGATGCTAATGGCTATGGGTGCCTACAACATAATCTGTAGTTGAATTACTGCTAATAAATAATTACTGAAACTAACTCAAAAATGATACCTGAACTTAATCTATCCTCCAGAGCACTACAAGTCAATTGAATGCATTCATGCACATGAACAACCATTATTGATAATCACCATATGAGAATCTATTTTAACTTACATGCAATTTATGAAGCAATGGCAAACAAAAATAACTACCAAATAGAAATAAAACAACTATAGATGTAGTGAAGAACAATTACCTTGAGTGGCCTACTTAAGTGGTTGTCTTCACTTAATTAAAACAAAATCTAAATCTTTAGATTCCATGCAACCGTATCAACTTGAACTTCCTTCATTATGCATTCCAAAAGATCACATAAAATATCTCTCAAAGATTGTATTCAAGAAAACCATTTTTGAGTAATCAACATGTTTGTAGATTACAATTTAAAACTAAGAAGTAACTAATAACAAAATCATCAGTATGAGATTAACCAACTAAATATACTAGAGACTCAACCACTGGCTATATACAAGCATAGGGGAATTTATTCTAAACACAACTCTTAACTAAAATCATTAACAAATCCCTAGATATCAAAGTATGTAATTAAGATTGAATTATTCAAACTACAATTGAAAAGAAACAATAGTTCAAATAGGATTAAAACTCTGCAAAATAGATTTGCATGTGGAACACATAATTAGCTATCCAGAATCCTATCAATAAAAGAATTCTTCTTCTTCAATGCCTTACTAAGTGTCATAACGATGCATGGCTAACTCCATCAGGTGTCTCCAAATGGTAGTTATTACACTCAGCTTGTTTTGGCACTTCCCTTGTTCGTTGTCCAAGTCCTCCTTTGGCTATAGGCTACAAATTTTAGTTGTTGCAAGCTACAATGTATTATTGGGATGTAAGAGGTTAGTCCACAAAACACATACACAAAGCTAACTACCATGATTAAACACAAAATTCTAATCAAATTCCATACATATCCACATATAAATCATGCAACGCTACTATATCATAATTATATTTCCATTACTCTACTTTAGGTCCAAGGTTGTATAACAAGCATAAAAGATAGCATAGCATAGGAATATGTCTAAAAGGATTGTTTGATAAAGTTTGTAGTTATGCATAAAACATTAGAAAATGGACTAATAAATAGACTCATTACGCATCAATATTGTATCATATGATAAAGCTTGATCGAATCTGCAAATGGGATTGAAGACCTAAAATTTCAAGTAATGTTGCTCCAAGACTTCAAAGTTTGTTTGCTCAAAGGTTGTCTCTTATGTTATAGTTTTGAAATGGTGAAAAGACTAGGTATTTATAGGCATTTCTCTAATTTCTTGAAGATTAGATCCTAAAAGCCGACATTTGAAATTTGAAATTTGAATGTTAAAATGCCACCAACAATACATTAAAATTTGATCCCCGACAAGATAGGGGGACCCATTTTCCCATGGGTGAATAGGTCTTGGCCCTGTTTTCTAGGATAAAGTGTATCGAGGGCAATAAATTATTTGATTGCATTTATTCAATGCCTGTAATTTGTCAAAAAGTGATAAAATAAGCCTTGAAATGCATAATAAAAGGGAATTAGGGCCTATTTAGGAGGGGTTGAAAATGCACATGAAAGCAAGGGTCACTAAAATAGGTCCAAACTAAGCATGAAATTATACTATCACCTACAAGGGAGTACATTTTTTTATGCCACAAAGATAATGAATACCTTGACAGTCAAGTGTTAAGGAGGAAGTGGAAGCCACCTTTGGACTCAGCCTAGATAAAGCTCTAGGTCCAAATGGTTTTATAGCCATGGTTTTTCAACATTGGAATTTTATGTAAGAGATTTGGGAAGTGGTAGAAGAATCATGGAAAAAGAAGAAAATTCTTTGGGATATTGATAATACCAATATTGTACTCATTCCCAAGAAAAAGGAATGTTCCACCTTTGTTGATTATAGGCCAATATCACTTTACAACACCGCTTACAAGGTTATCAGAAAAAAGTAATGGCCAACCTGGATTAAAAAAGTATTAGCCAAAGTAATTTCTTTAGAATAAAGTAGGTTTGTTATTGGAAGGCACGTTATAGATGGAATCATAGTCACTCACAACATTATTCATTTGATCAAAAAGCTAAATTTGAAGGGAATGTTGTTATAACTAGATATCAACAAAGCTTATGACTATGTGAGTTGGATATTTTTAATCAAATCCATGGAGAAATATGGATTTGACAATAATTGGATAAATTGGGTGTTTATTTGCATCTCTAGCCCAAGATACTCAATGATATTGAATAGGACACCAATGTTTTTTTTTGAAGGGGATAGTTTTATAAGGGAGCGGGACCCTAATTTCTCCATATTTTTGTTTATCATTATAGTGGATTCCTTTAGTAGATGGATCAATGCCATAAAATAAAAAGGGACTTGGAAGGGAATCACGATAGACAACAATTTTCCTACTATCACTCATCGATTCTTTGTCGATGATACCATCTTATATGGCAACTCAACAAGATAGGAAATAGACGACATCTGATAGGTCTTAAAAGAATACAATATTGAATGTAGGAAATTGATAAATAAAGAAAAATCTTACATATATTTCTTTCATACGACAACAACCACACAATATTGGATTGCTACCACTCTTGGTTTCATTGTGGGAGAACTTCAAATGAAATACCTCAAAATTTCATTGTTTGAAGGAACAATCAAATTTGGAATGTTGGTAGAGACAATAATAAAATGAAAATAGGTGACTGAGAACTAGAAGGGATAATGTCTGACACTGGTAGGAAGGATTCTTATACTGAAAACGATTATCATTGTCATCCCCATCTACACACGCTCATGTATGTAGTTACCTATTAAGGTGGCCAAGGAGATTATGGGGATTTAGTAGATTTTTTTTATGGGAGGGATCCAATGATAGGAAATGTGTGTTATTGATAACTTGGGAGACTATCAAAAAAGACAAAATGCATGGTGGTGTAAAAATTAAAGACATTCATTTGTAGAATTTGGCACTTGAGGCTAAGTTAACTTGGAGCTTATTTAAAAATCTTGAAGCTTACTAGTGTAGATTATTACAAGCAAAATATCTCGACATTAGAGACTCTAAGAGGATTTTAACAATCACTAATCCAACTACTAGGTCACAAATTTGGAACTTGATCATAAAGTGCAAGATAAAAATTATTGAACATCTCACTTGGTGAATTAGGAATGGTTGTGAGGCCACCTTCTAGCATGAACCATGAAACAATTACTGCTCATTGGTCAATTTACCTAGGATGGATGCAATAATTCAAATAACAATGGAAAGATATGGAAATAAAGTAATCAGTTACATGGATGTGTATGTTTCAAATGGTTGTTGGGTGTATAATTGGAAGGATTTTAATATATTAAATGAACTGTGCAGGAATATTATATTGAATTAATTGTATAATTGATGTATTCTTCTCATAGACAAGAATGATGAAATCTAGTGGTGTGTGACAAAGTTGGATGAATACTCAACAATGATTGGATACAAAGTGATAAATAGAGAAATAGAGGAGTTATTATGGCCTAAAGAACTTTATTGGAGTGTTAATGTGATTCCAAAAGTTGGTACTTTTTCTTGGATGGTTATACATCATATAATTTTGATAGGTGAAAGGTTGATTAAAGTGAGCATGATAGGGCCTCACTGGTGTATTCTCTATAGAAAGAATGACAAAGATATTGATCACTTCTTTGTGCATTGTTAATATGCATAGAGGTGTTGGGAAAATTTTAGGAGCAAGCTTGAATGGCAAGGCCCTTTGTCAAGTAAAATAGAAGAGATTTTTGTGGTATGGCCTATATTGAACAAGAGTTTGGTGTTGGTTGGATTATAGTGTGAGGTTCCTATTAGCACCTAAAAAATTGTTTGAGCTTATAATGCTTTATATTTTTCCCTTGTGTTCCCCATTATTTTTGGATAATATGAGAAATTTAATTATTATATCATGTTCAAGTCCCTCAGGTGATTGCATTACCCCTTTGTAGGGCTATGGTCAAAAACCCATTTTTCCAAATGTCCAAGAGTTAGTCTTTTCCCCTTTCTTTCTTTCTTTCTTTCCTTCTTCAGGTCCTTTCAAAATTCAGACCCCAAATAGACATTTGGATAAAGTTCAGATATCCTTGCTCATTCCTGATCTCCCCTTCTTCTTTTTTGCCTTTTGTCTGGTTGAGGTTTTGGGTCCCGAACAAACACTTGGACTAAGGTCCAAGTCCACTCTTTCCTTCCACCACTCTCTTCTTTCCTTCTTCTATTTGATCAAGACTTCAAGTCTTTATTAAACATTTAGACTAAGTCAAAGTACACTTTTTTTTTTCTCGATTCCTTCTTTTCTTTCCTCAGTCTTATCGAGACTTCAATTCTAGATCAAGCTTTTAGACCTAAATTTGGAAGGTCCAAAACCTTTCAAAATCCTTGCTTCCACCTCCTTTCATCCTATCAGGATTTCGGGTCCCAACATAATCACCTGATTCAAGTTCCACAAGCCCACTTGCCTTAGTGAAAAAACCTTATTTTTTCTCGTGGAAGTGTAGAAAGTTTTCCACGTGGAAACTTTTCCATGAGTTTGGCAACCTTTTTTGGTGATCTCATAATCTTCCCATGAATGCATAGAAACCTTCCACATTGCAGCCTTTTTGCAAGCTTGCATGCCTTTTTGGGTTTCTCAACTTTTTCCACGGATGCATGGAAATGAGGCCACATGGTATCCTTTTAGTAGATTCATCAACCCTTTCCATCCACTCCTTTTTCTTTCCATGAATGGAAAAAAATGATGTCACGTGGCATCCTTTCTACAAGCTCGCTAAGTTTTTCTATAGTTTCTTTTAAAGCATGAAAATGATACCACGTGAGATCCTTTTTCGCAAATCTGCCAACCCTTTTTCCTTGTTCCTTTTTCTTCCCATAGACAACATAAATGATGCCATGTGGCATCCTTTTTTCAAGTCCGCTAGTTTTTATACTTCTTTTTTGACCTACTAAAGTGCATAAATGATGCCACATGGCATCCTTTCCATGCTTCCACCCCTTCTTTTTCCAAGTTCCATATTCAGTTCGCAAAAGCACAAAAATCATGCCATGTGGTATTTTTTTGTATTTCCTTAGAATCTTTTTGGTGAGCTCCTTCTCGGTCCACAAATGCAAAAAAAATGATGCCACATGGTATCCTTTCCATGAATTTGTTGTGTTCTTTTGCTTAGCCTTCTTTCTTCCCGTGGAGACAAAAAATCTTGCCATGTGACATGTTTTCCGCTCGCCCGCCCTTTCTTCCCAATTTTTTCTTCTCTACCTCACAAGAGAGTGGAAAGCTGTCACGTGGCACATTTTTCACTATTCCACCAACCTTTTTTTTCTGATGAGCCCCTCCTTATTCTATGGAAGTGTGGAAAATCTACCACACAACACTTTGAGTTTTCTATTGAAATAGTTTCAATCTTCTTCGAATTTTCTTTTTCATCCTATCAAGACTTTGAGTCCTAAAAGGATTTTTGAAGCTAAGGAATGAAGTGTCCAAGTCTGATTAAGATTCCTGATCTCGATTGAATTTCTTTTCCTCTTATCCCATTCGGACTTTGGGTCCCGAAAGGACATTCAAACTTAAGTTTCAAAGGTCCAAATTTGATCACAATTCCCAATACTGATCGTTCTTCCTTTTCAATTTGGTCAAATATTTGGGTCCAAATGGGACTTTCAAAGAAGGTTCGAATTCAATTGAAACTTCCACTCCCGACATTCCTTCACTTCTTGGTGAGTTCCTATTGGGGTTTCCTAGACCCAATTTTCTTCCTCAACGAGATTTTAGACTTTCCTTGGACTTTTGGATTTTTGACTTGGTAGTCTAAATCTAATTTTTATTTTCATTCTTTCCCTCTAATTCTTTCTTTCTTAAGACGTTGTCACAGTTTTAGAAGCCAATTGAACTTTTGGACACTGCGAGATTTTCATATTTTTCACCATTAATGCTTCAACAACTTTCTCAACTACCATATTTGATTCTTGGGGCTATAAGGATGATCTTAAATGCATTTTTCAACAAATCCAAGTGGGAAAAATGGCACCCATGTTTGTTTATGATTCTCAGGCCTCCTTTCTATCATAGATAAAATATTGGCCATGATTTGTTGTTGATTACATGGGGGTTTATTTCCACTTTTATGTGCTTGTTAATGTGGAGGCATGGCATGGGTGTTAGGACCCACATGACATGATTTATTCTCAAATTTGCATGTCCACATGTTTGCATATGATTTTCTAAGGTTTCAAACCATGTCCTTGGCCCTTCCTTCTTCACAACATGTAGAGGTATAAATTGCATTTTGGTGCTCATTGTAAGGGTTGGAGGTTTTTGTTTATATTTTATTATAGAGGGAAGCAATTGCAGAGCCAACAAAAGAAACTATTTGCAAGAAACCCTAGGTTTCAATTTCTAATTCTAAGTATAGTTATTTTGTATTGTAATGATTAGGGTTTGATCCCATGCTTGTAATGACATTTGTAAACATTGAATATTTTGTGATTAAAGGTAGAATAAACCTTAACAGAGTGTCTTCTCATCCAGGGTATGCATTTCTAGGTGTATAATTTATTATTTTTTCAGTTAGAAGTTTAGAAAATCTATTTAAAGCTTTTGCATAGTATCTTTTTAACATAATAAAGTAATTGTATGGGTATTGCTTAAGGATTACTAAGTAGACTCTCTTAATATTCTAAAACCATATATTGTCTTTCTAAGTGTACATGTGCAGTGCCTAGCTTTCCTGTGCATTTTGAAAGGTAAAGTCTTTAGTGGTGACTTGATTAAGTCATTGCCTTATTTCAGTTATAACATCTTTGGTTAAATATAGAGACTTTGTTTCCCAATGGATAAAGGCACCAATTTTTAATTAGTTTTCTCTTCTATCATTCTGAACACACTTCAAACACAAATACTCAAAAAACCTTTAAAGTTTTACTTTACATGTGTTTTACTATCATGTCTAAGTAAATATAGCAATACAAGAGTGTATCATAAACTCATTATCAAACACTTGTATGTTAAAATATCTATTAGAAAGATGCTCAACCTTACTTGTCCAAACTATCATATAGGTATTGTTAAATAAATATTTAAGCAACTCCCTTCGGGTTTCTTTTTGTATTGTGTGTGCGCCGACCTGTGCATTGCCGAGTTTGTTTGGCCTTTTTTTTAGCAAAGTTTTGACCTGCCGCTTTGCACATCTGCTATTCGCAGCTTCAAGTATCGGCTTTCATTTCGGATCCTAAGAGCTGTGTGGTGCCTCCATGTGTCGCGGTTACAGGATGTTTTATTTCTTGTTTCCTTGAAACCTTATCGGGCTGCAAAAGGTTTCCACGTGACTGTCATTCCTAAAAGTGTCAGCAGGTCCCACATCTTGCTACATGGCAACCGTTCAGGAATTTTTCAATGCGGGGATGAAATGGCAACCGCGGGCAGCAAAATGCTACCATGTGTCTTTTACGCCCGACTGTTGGAGAGTTCCCTCCGCGGTGTTAAGGTTCTCAGCCCATTCGACATGTGTTGCACTTTCGCAAATCCTCGGTAGCGATGGGAGAAGGGTTCATGCAGGCAGCGAAAGGCTACCACGTACCTAGCGGTTGATCTATTATGCAGGTGACAATCTGGTTGAATGAAATGATGTTATTGGATGCTGCTTGTCATAATCATTCGCAACAATGGATGACACTTGTCTGATCGGGCCTGGATGGGACCACCGCCATCATTACGGACAATGCACCTGTGCGTATGATGACTGGATGATGTGTTCTGGCCCAATGCTATTATAACAGCCTTGGGTATATTCTATTTTAGGCATCATTGCATAAAAATTGCGAGATCTTTTTTGTTGTTGTTCTCTAAAACGGTGGGAGTTTTCCTGCTATATATACTTTCTCTATTGAGAGGAACTAGTTCAAAATTTTGGGAAAAACACACTGGTTTTAGCAAAATACACCAAGTCTCTATTACTGTTTTATTTAAATTGCAAAACTTTCAGACTGTGCCCATTATTCGGCCTTTATGTTTTTTATGCTTTGATTAAACTGTGAATTATGTTTTATACTATCTTGACTTTTTATTCGGTCAACTTCTATATATGTTGGATACAAATTTGCTTACCTAAATCATGTCTAATGACTCTTAGTAGTGAGAATGTATGAGACATTATTTTATGTCAATAAATGAATTGTCTATGCTATAATCTTAAGTCTCTGAAGTTTTGGAACACAACAACACTATTTAGGGCCTTAAATCTATGATTTATCATGCCCACTAGCAAATCTTGGCGAATTGCCTTAAATTAGATTTTACTTTATTATATCCGCTTCCTTTTCCCTTTTCAAAACCCATTATAGAAGAAGTTGACTTCTTTAAAAATTTGGAGGTTACTCAGTTTAGCGCAAAAGGTCCCCCTTAAACTGAGTTTCCCATAAGACTCTATTACCTCGTCAAATTTTGGCGTCAACAGTTTGTTATTTTCCTGGCACGCCTGGTGGGACCCAAACTTAATGAAATTGCATTATAGAAGAGTGTATGAGCCATCGGCTTGTAACTAGATCTCAAACTGCAGATAACCTAGGTTTACTAGTATCTCCACTAGGGACAGTCCATGTCACAAATCAGCTGGTAACCATTCCATTCCCACCACCCTTTCCTCTCACCATGTTGTTGGCCGCCAACAAAAACTACGTAGCATGGGATGCTGGAAGTCCCCTGGTAGCCCTGGTAGCGCCTGTTGTTTGGGGCGCTATCCCAGTTTCAGCCATGAAAGCTATCCCAAAATTTGTCGAAGATAACTAAAAAATGCCAGTAGAACATTTGCAGGATGTAGCGGACATTTGTCTAGTACATGGTATTACTACGCAAAATGTAGCTTTGAGGCTCCTCGCCGCGTCTTTTAAAGGCAAGGCTTTGAATTAGTATCGAACGCTAACTCCTAATTCAATTTGCACCTGGAATGAGCTCGGAGATCCATTCTATGAAAGGTTCTCAAACGACGAAGATCATTTTTTATTATATTATCAGCTATCTGTCATAAAACAAGCCCCCTAGGAGGCTCTGACGAACTTCAATGCCCGATTTCACGCAAATTGGTAGAGAATCCCTGTTACTATCCACCTGACTCCCGAGTTGGCATTTATATTTTATCTGAAGTCCATCAATCCTGACATTTCTGTGATAATCAAGTCTTTGGGAGGAGCCACTCTACCAAATGCTTATGGTACCACTATCAAAGCTGAGAATCATTTGATAGATTGCAAAAAATTGCCTCCTCGACCTATTATGCCGATATTTTCTAAAATATCGATCTCCGCACAAGAGGTCGCATCGACTAGTGCGCCAATAATTACCCAGTCAATGTACTCATATGCGACCGCTCCTGAAAACTTGGCTTCTACATCAAGTTCTTCCAAGGATGAAATAAGCAACCTTAAGGAGATGTTGCGAACCATGGAAAATGACATAACGACTCTCAAGCGGAACCAAGTAACGCCCTCGTGGCCCGCATATCAAAACTATCAGGGCGGGTGGTATGCTTATCAACAAAATCAATATCAAGGTGTGTCTCGCACTAATCCACCAATGCCAACTACAAACCAAATGGTGCTAGTGCCTTCTCTGCTGACGAGCGCGTCCTCAAGCTCAAGCAGGGAACTAACCGCAGGGCAGAACAATCTTATTGATGGCATCAATCTGTAGTGCTTCCCCTGTAGCAATGCGCATATGCCCCGAAATTGTCTGCATGGCAATTTACAACAGAAGGTGGCAGAGCAACGCAACCAAGGCGTGGCAACGAAAGATGGAGGTTATGTATATGCCTCATTACAAATGGAGAGCGCGGTCTTTATCTCGCAAATGCAAGGAATGTCTTTAGAAAAAGAATCAAATATTGCTCTTGATCATACACTTTTCTCCTGGATGGAGGAAGAAGAAATGATGTTTGATAATAACACATTCATATCTGAAACACCGTAGGTGCAATCTGACTATAACACACGCTAAAAGAGGAGATTCACCAGTGAGCCTATTATTTCACATCTGGACAGTGCGCAACGCAAAGGTGTGTCCGATCAAATTCTCGATGCTTCGACCGTCCCTTCACCTTCTCAACCACAGAAGGAGATTATTGTAGTAAGAACCAATGAGCAAAAATCTTTGAGTTTGCCACATTTTAATGTGGTAGAGCAATTGAAGAAATCATCCACTAATGTGTCTTTATGGGATATTTTAGCTATCCCGAAACAAAAGACACTATTACAAAAGGCGCTTCAGGAAGAGATCAACCCGGCAACAATAGAACCGTTGACAAGTGCAGAGGTCGGTTGTCGCATACCGCCAGCAAAGGTCCTTACAAACAATACAAAGAAATCTCCTATCGAGGACAGAGGTAAGTTGAAACCTCAACCCTTCTTCCTAACCCTCATTGTAGGAAAGAAGCTATTACACAATGCTATGATTGATTTTGGCGCTAGTATAATAGTTATGCCGAAATAGATAGCAGAAGCTTTAGGACTCAGCTATGAACCTATGAAAAGGGGGGTGATGCAGCTTGATGGGAATAAATTTGAGACTGTAGGTGTCATCAAAGTGCTTCCTTTAACTCTATTCGCCTGCCCAAGTATCACAGTCCCGTAGGACACAGTGATCATAGATGTTCCTCCTATGTTTGGTCTTTGTCTATCCTGAAAATTTACTTCAAAGGTGGGCGGATACCTGTCCTTGGATTGGTCACATCTGATACTTAGGACCAAGCACGATGCAAAAATGAAGATAGAATCAGAGGCTCTACATTCTGAACATGTGGCGGATGAGGCCTTAATCAATTTTGAAGCAGCGCATACCTCTATCACCAAGCAAGAAATGTATTGCGTTGAATTGCTAGAGGAGGAGAAAGTGAGCGGAGATCGGAATGATAAAGAAGATGCTTTGTTGAGTGAATACATAAACAATGATCCTTTCGGCAATTATCATGCTACAGGATTGGACATGTATATAATTTATGATGAAGACCAAGTGTTTCCAAGGGTCACCAAAGAATCCGAAGGTAACCATGCAAATGAGCTATGAACATTATACTTTGACGGGGCAAGAAGTAAAGTAGGTGCTGGAGCAGGGGTATATCTAATATCCCCGTAAAATAAAAAAATGGCTGAGGCCTTTTTGCTTTCATTTCACTTGTTTAAACAATGAGGCTGAATATGAAGGGTTAGTTCAAGGTTTAAGCCTTGTGGAACGAATGGGCATTAAGCAATTACTTGTGTTCGAAGATTCTGAACTAGTAGTTAACCAGGTCTGAGGAATTTATGCAACAAAGAATGTTCGCATGAGATCTTATCGGCACCGAGTCTGGGACTTGATTGAGGGTTTTGAAGCTTTCAACATCTAGACCATTCCCCGAAGGCAGAATAGCGATGCAAATCGCATGGCTGTGATTGGTGCCCAGTTTGATCCTGTCTCTGACTTGCTTCATAACGAACATTCAATACGAGTATTAGTCCGACCAACGATCCCCGATAATGATCAGAGTTGGCAAGTCTTTGAAAGCGATGAACATATCGCCTCGTTTATCCAACACTCAAGGGAATTTTTTGATCAGCTTCAACAAAAGATCGCTGAGGCTTATGAAGGACAAATTATGCAGCTCAAATCAAATAAACTTTCCAGAGGATTGGTTACTGTTGAAAACTTTTTTGATTATAATGATGCTCGAAATGATAAGCAAAAGTTCGTGGCAGACAAAAGTGATTATGAGGAACTTTAAGTCTTCGATGGTAGGAATCTCCGAGTCGAAAAAAATGTCCCACACCATGATAAGGAAAGGCTTATTAGTTTCTGCAAAAAATATGGAGTAGTGGCCTGGTCCTACAATGATTTGGAGGGTTACGATCTTGGCATCATTTAGGACACTATTGAACTAACAAAAGGTGTGAAACCAGTCTGACAGAAATAGAGGCCAATTAACCCTAAAATTGAGGCCCTAATGGCACAGGAGCTAACCAAGATCATTGAGTCACGCATTGTCTTCCTAATTAAACATAGTACTTGGGTATCGAATATGGTCCCAGTTCGAAAGAAGAATGGTGATATCGGATTGTGTGTGGACTTCCAAGACCTAAATAGAGCATCGCTGAAAGACCACTATCTGTTGCCTTCCATGGAATCAATCCTACAAATTGTGGAATGATTGGAAATGTTTTCTCTACTGGATGGTTTCTCCGCCTACAATCAGATCCGTGTTAAAGAAGAAGATCAACACAAGACTACGTTCACCACAAAGTGGGGAACATTTGCATATGCTCAAATTCCTTTTGGTTTATCCAATGCAGGGGCAACATTCCAACAGGCGATGGACATCGCATTCAACGAGCTAATCAATAAGTTTATTCTTATCTATTTAGATGACCTTACTGTGTTCTCTAAATCTAAGGATGATCATTTTGACCATTTGGAGTTGGTCTTCCAAAAGTGCCAAGAGTTCAGAGTTTCCCTAAATCCAAAGAAATGTGTATTTGGAGTGTCGCAGGGCAAGCTGTTGGGACATGTTGTGTCTAGAGAAGGTGTTTCAATTGATCCCGAACGAGTAAAGGTTATCAAAGAGCTTCCCCTTCTGGTAAATAAGAAAGGTGTCCAGTCTTTCCTGGGCAAAGTAAATTTCTTCAGCAAGTTTATTTCTGATTTCGCGGGAATGATTAAGTCGATCACCATAATGTTGTCAAAAAAAGATCAAACATTCAAATGGACAAATGAAGCTCAGGAGGATTTTGAAAGGGTCAAAGAAGCTATTTCCACAACCCCGATGCTTGTTAATCCAAATCAATCCAAAGATTTTATAATGTATGCTTTTAGTAGCAAGTCCAGTATTGCTACTGTTTTAACCCAAAAGGATAACGAAGAAAAGGGGGAACATCCAGTGGCGTTTTATTCCCAGACCCTAAATGAATATGAGGCGAATTATAATTTTGTCAAAAAACAAGACTTTGCAATATTAAAAGGATTTAAGAAGTTCTTCCATCTAATTTCCCACAACAAAGTTCTGGTATATGTTGCACATACCAATGTGCGTGAATATATCATAGAAGGAGAAACCACAAAGAAAAGGGCTAATTAGATCACTAAGATCCTTGAATACAACATTGAATTCAAGCCTAATAAGACTATTAAATGAAGAGGACTATGTGAATATTTGACACAGAGCGAGGAGGTACCTGTCGTAGAAGAGCAGCCATAGCTCGTCTTGATAAATGAATTAGAATCGGAAGGCGGTTGGCTGACTGATAGAATGAGGTTCATGCAAACCGGAAAGTATCCGTCAGACCTCTCGTCCCAAAAAAGGAGGTATTATCAGTTGCAAAATTGCGAGTATAAGCAAATAGAAGGAGTCATTTTCAAAAAAAATTCAATGGTTTTCTCCTGCGATGTGTTACTTTGGAGCAGGCGAAGAGGATCCTCGACGCATTCCACAATAGCGCTGCAGGCGGGTATTTCTCTGCCAAAATCACCGCAATTAAAATCATGCGTGCTGGCTATTATTGGCCCACACTTTTCAATGACTTCCACTCTCTGGTGAGGTCTTGTAAAAAATGCCAGCTCTTTGCCGACAGAAGGAAGAATTTCGCAATGCCCCTCAGACCTATAGTGGCGGACAAACCGTTTGCACAATGGGGCGTGGACTTCATCGGAATGATCAACCCTGTTTCTAGTGTTGGACACAAATGGATTCTAACTGCTACAGACTATTTCACATGGTGGATGGAGGCTATTCCCCTTAAAGGCGCAATAGAAATAGAGATTGTAGATTTCCTCAAAGAACTAGTGACAAGGTTCGACCCTTCGAAGACTATCATTTCAGACAATGCCAAAGCATTTCTAGGTGCAAAGGTATGTCACTTTGCATTAAAGAATGGCATATTCTTTAAAACATCATCAAACTATTATCCACAGGGATATGGTCTAGCAGAGTCAACGAACAAAAGCTTAGTCTGACTCCTTAAAAGGATTGGCTCAAAACACCAGAGGGAATGACATAAAAACCTCCGAACAACTCTCTAGGCAAACCGCATAACTTCTAAGCAAGTTCTTAAGACTTCGCTTTATGAGTTGGTATACAAGAAAGAGGCGTTGTTACCTATCTCCATGGAGATCCTGACAATACAGTTGTTGAAATCTCTTGAGATAGAACAAAATGAAGCCATGGAGGTTCGACTCGCTGAATTGTTGGAAGTATAAGAAAAAAGGGAGAATTCTCTAATAGTAATGACAAGTTGTCAACGGGTGGTCAAACGATGGTTTGACAAGAAGGCTTCCAACCAGGCTCTAAAATGTGGAGACTTAGTGCTAAAGTACGATAGCAGGGCTGCAAAGCCAGGTCAACACGGTAAATTTGACAGCCTATGGGAGGGTCCCTTCAAAATCATTCGGTGCAAACAACACAATGCTTTTGAGCTGGATAATATGGAATAGGAACCATTAGGAATCCCAATCAATGGGATTCATCTTAAGTTGTTCCATTAGGCATTAAGCTCTACTTTGTACATATGTAAAAAACGATTTTATTTTTATTTTTCATTTCTTTGGCCGGTCTTTTTCTATGTCAGTTTGTTCTTCTGTAGAATTAACCCACTATCATTGGTGGGTGGAACAACAGAGTTACTTTACATAAAACACACCCATTTACGGAGAAATAACATATAAAAGTTGCAAGCGCAAAAAAAATTAAATACAGAATAAAAAGAAAGAGCATGGTTTTTCTTTAAACGATAAATATCTATTCATATATGTTCTTTTCATTACAAAAGTGGTTGGGAAGCCATATTTCAAAATTTACAAGTATTTTGAGCTATTATATATACGATAGCCTTTTTATCAGGCTTATATACAGCTATGGAGAGACATATTTTGAGCAGACAGGGAGAGTTCGAGCAACAGGCAAGGGTTTTTTATCCAAAGGCATGGCTGGTAGCAATTGACGCATTAATTGCAGCATCCACTTCTTCCTCATCCATAGGTTCCTTGGTAGCGCTGTAGCATCATTTGGCACAACCACCATTGGCAGTGGAAACACCAGGTTCCTGAAATTAGTATACCAGTCTACGTCGTAGAAAGGTATCATGTTGTAACTGTGAAACAGAAAGTGTAGGGCCTGAGTAACCCTCTACTGGTGCTGGTCACGGGTCTATAGGCAGAATCTGCTAAGGAACGACAGCCAAACAACGACAGCTTCTTCCTCAATGAAGCGACGCAGGTTGCTGGCTGATGGTAGACCTACCCCATAGGCAGCATGCACAACGACCTCACCAAAACCATTCAAGTATTTTTTGGGGAAAATTTCTTTAGCCAGCTTCAAGATCAGTGGCCAGGGGACGCTAATGTCCAGCATGGACGCTACAAAGTGGGAGCATATGTCGGTATTCACTCGATACCTATCCTCATATTCTATACAATTTTTTTCCTAAAACCCACTTTATGGCTACCAAGACCAGAGAATGCTTGTTCTTAGTCATTCTTTTCAGTCTCCTAGTTGAAATATCCCTTAGGAATGCCATCTGTGACTTATACGAGATCAGGCGAATTGAGATATCCATTACTTTGACACTATCCCTAGGCTTCTGAGCTAATGCTGAACTTATCTACCACCTAACCTATGAAAAGACTTACTTAAGACTCTGCTACTGACCTATCACTTCTCAAATGCTAAGTATATTTTGCTCACTACTTATTGGCCTATTTATAGAAAATTGACAAGACGCATGCTAATCCGCTTCAAAAAAATGTGATATTATAGTAGTTGCTTTCTTGAAAGGCGAGCCTGTGTTTGCTCAAATTTTTGAGCCAGTTATATCCATGATAACATAGATCAATGTATGCTTAAATAAATGGAGTTGATTAATTAGCTTTAAAAAGGTGGCGCTTGTTGGTAGTGAGACGTATAGTCGTAGGCTATTGTGTCATCTCTCAAGCGCATCCCAAAGCCCAAGGCGATATTCATATCTTTTCAGGTTGTGATCGTTTGCTTGGCGTAATCATTCTGACCGAGATATTAATTACTAGTGCATGCTAACGTAGGGTTAGCAAGCCAATTGCCAGCTCAAGTTCCAAGGAGATCAGATTGTATCACACGATCGCCCAAATGCAATAATGAACTTCAGCCACCTCAAAATAACAATCAGTTCATTTTGCACAATTTGCAAGATTAACGGTACATGCCGAATTAAATGCAAAAGGATTGCTTTCGCCTACCACCTTGAGAAAGGTTGCTATTATTGCATGAAAATGCTTAATATTTCAAAGTATTTTCACAAGCGCCAAGGATAAGTGCAAAGTTGTTTTCTATTTGTCTATCTAGAGCCGAGCATAGTCATAGCCAACTAGGAGTTTACATAAATCTTTAGAGAAGGAAAATGTCAGAATCTTCAGCTCAGCCAATACAGGAGGAAATTAGCCAGGAGCTATTTACGGCTATTCATTCTTTAGTAGAGGTATATGTATATGAGGATGCGGCGTATGCTACTTCTGGTATACCCAACAAAACAAGGAGGGCCTACACAAAAGAGCTGAATAGACCCAAGAAATGGAGAAACCAGAAAAGGGTTGAGGAAAAATGAGACAATATCTACGACCCAAGGCTCACGAAGAACCCTAAGTCACTCAGAGAGGCAGCTTGTGCAAAGTTATTGGCAACAAAGGTAGACCAACCTACGGCGAGTAGAGTTTGGTACAGTGGTCTTCCTCAATACATGGTCCCATTGGTGCACTATTGCCCATAAGTGATTGATGTTGCTATTCAGCGCTATAATCCTGATACCCACTACATTGAAGGCCGCAACTTAAGGGTGCATATCACTCCAGAGGCCATCTAGCACAAAGTCACTCAGAGAGGTAGCTTGTGCAAAGTTATTGGCAACAAAGGTAGACCAACCTACGGCGAGTAGAGTTTGGTACAGTGGTCTTCCTCAATACATGGTCCCATTGGTGCACTATTGCCCATAAGTGATTGATGTTGCTATTCAACACTATAATCCTGATACCCACTACATTGAAGGCCACAACTTAAGGGTGCATATCACTCCAGAGGCCATCTAGCACATGTTATGTATCCTGGATCCAAGTAAGAGGAAGGATAATATCAAGACCTTTCGCTTGAGCAAAGGAGAGAAAATATGGAGGAAGATGAAAACTAGCTCGGAGTTCTTGTTAGAAGAGACTGGTAAGAAAGACATCTCAACCGCTAAAGCGTTAAGTATTCTGTTGTTGCACAGTGCATTTCGTGACAATCTCCAGAATGCCATGTCCATGCTAGCCTTTGTATGCGGCCGAGACTCTGATGAGAAGATAGAGGCCTTTCAATTGGGACCGGAAATACAATTTCGCAAACAAACATGAACTCTTCTGGTATGATTTTACTGAGTTTATAGTTGAAGAAATGAAACAACAAATTGAGAATTATCAGACAGAGAAAAATATTAGGTTTCTTTCCTTCTTAGTCCACATGTTTTTACATCAGAACCCGGATTTCTTTGCCCGATATTTTTTGCTATCAATTTTTGATGAGCAAAATAAAAGGAAGTCGGTATCCACATGGACACCTTTTCTTTCTGCATCATACAATTATTATGCATTTGCAGACTATTTCATAGCCCCAGTCTTGAATGATTTGATCGGGGAGGGTGATATTATCTAGCTCGATAGGGAGTAGGTCGGATTTATGCAGAGCTTCACCCCTGCTTGTGACTGGTTCTTGGGCAAGGATTTTACAATCCTTCGAATGTGGGGTTTTACTGGCAAACCTTTCCTACTCCCAGTCTACGTCACAAATAGAGTGCTTGCGCTGGAAATATTCTGATAGGTTTGTATCATTTTTTTACTTTCTGCAATAACGAAAGAGTCAAGAAGAAGGGATTCTTCACTTGTCCGAAGAATTTCAAGTTAGTAACTCTACTAAAAAAATAATCAGACCAGTTGCTAGAGGATAAGCTGGCACATCTAGGGTTGGTACTGGTGAAAGATAGGTGGGAATACAACCCTTTCGAGGACTTGTTAGAGCCACATATGAGAGTTACCCATGTTTCTCTACCATACTGGGAGAAGCGGCGTAACCCCCGAACGAACAAAGATGAGGATTTTGTTGAATTGGCGCAAATCCTAATGCCGGACACTAGAGGCCCATGACACAAGTTCTACTTTCATGTTGTTGTGGCCCATGATAATGTCCCCATGGAGCATGACATGTATAACAGGTTAAAGAAGGATGAGGAATGGAGTGAGGAGAAAATAAAGGCTTTATGGAAATATTGCCAGGAAACAACACATTTGGATGCTCTTACAATCAACTAAGGGATGACCAGGAATTTGAAAGGTGGTGGAATGAAGACCATCCTAGCCCGAGCTCTAGTATTAATAAGAGCGAAGAGGGGGAGGAATCCGAAGAATAGAAAGAGGAAGCGGTGACATCGGCTTCCTCTGCACAAAAAGAGAAGGTCTTCGGACAACCCTCCTATGTGGCCACGAACGTACATTTTAATATATCAAGGGGCTCACATACACTCACTTGGGCTACTAAACCAACCAGGCTATCACTTCAGGAAAAGGAGTTGACTGTCGACGTTAGTAAGTTTTTGCTTGCAAAATGGCAGTGTATTATCGGAGAAGGTTCGCAAGAACCCGTCAGAGGAGGAGTACTCACTGCTACTCAGGAGTCAGAGGTTGCGATGGAGCCTCTGACACGTCTGGAGATGCCAAAAACTAGTCAACAGGTACAATTCGCTTCTTCTTCTCTTGCATCTCATTCTTTAGTATCTGCCTCTGCCCCATTGCCGACTGGCTCTCTACCCTCTACTTTTAGTCTGACATATCCAGTTGGATTCGCTCAGTTTTTGTAGGGCCACCCACTCATAATTACCCCTCTGCGTATGCTTATGCCTGTTGCTGCCGCGTAGTATTTCATTGCACCGATTTCAGAAGGCTTTCCCCCTACGAGTGCCCATTCTTTCTCCACTATGATTACAGATCCTCTTCCATTGTAACAAGCTAATACTCCATTAATAACTCCCCCTTCCCTTCCATTGAGCCTTATGACTGATTCCCCAATCCAATCATTACAAATGACTAGCCCTGCTGTTGGTTCTCAAACCAAACTATGGAATGTGCCTCATTTCTCTGCACAAACTGTCACTCTCCAAAAGAAACAAATGCTCGTGCCTATGAAAGTTACCCATCTTTATGCTTTGCCTTTCAGCGCTCCTTTCACAGGTGGATTAGTTTCATCACCAGCCAAATTCATAGCATAGATAGATTGCAGAAGGGAGGCACGCACGAATAGAATGAGGAAATGCAAGGCAAAAGATGACAATGGTCCCGTCGAGCCTAAAGTACAAGCTCTATACGATGGAGCCTGATAAGAATTGAAGTTTGCGATCATGTACCTGAAGGTAAGCAAGCCTCAGGGAGAAATGCAACCAGAAGACTACGAGATATATGCAGTTGGACTCGACATGAAAGTAGCTTGACTGCAAGATAAAGTTGAAATCATGGAGGAAACGCAACGGGTAGTCACTTCCGACTTCCTCAAAACAGGTCGCCAGCTAAAGAAGAAGGATGAGCAGCTCAAAGCAGCCAGAGAAAGGGTTAGTTTTCTGGAAAGGAAGGATAAATCTTTGGAG
This sequence comes from Sequoia sempervirens, assembly GCA_007258455.2. Classification (NCBI taxonomy): domain Eukaryota; kingdom Viridiplantae; phylum Streptophyta; class Pinopsida; order Cupressales; family Cupressaceae; genus Sequoia; species Sequoia sempervirens. Next base: position 109,521 of record VDFB02260728.1, on the reverse strand, counting down.
GCAGATATTGCCCTCATGACCGGAATGACACTAGCAACAGAGGATGAGATAAATAGGCTTTAAAGCAAAATTGTGAGGATTCAGGTTGCTAACCCTAGCAAAATAAAAGAACTACAAAGCAAGAACCAGGAAGCACAAGAAAATCTACAACTAAAAGATAAGGAGCTTGAGCACCTTCGCCTTGAGCATAGTTAGGGGATGGCACAAAAGGGTGAAGAGTTGGAACGCCAACAAACTCAATATGAGCAAGGAATACAAGAGAAATAGGTCAAATTTAAAGGCCTAAAGGCTCAATTAGAGGAAGATCTCTACGAGACAAAGACTTCTCTAGAGGAGCACTTAGCAAATCACTCCCGAGCCGAGCAGACTTAGAATAAAGAAATGAGCAACTATGTGGAGCAGCTGGCGTATGAGAAAAAGAAAAAAGGAAAAATTAGTTGAGGCCCTTATTTCAAGAGACACGGAGATCACTTCGCTTAAAGCCTCTCTCTTTCCTTCCCCGACACCACCTAATATCATTATGCTGGTTAGGCAATTATACATTTCTCACTGGGAGAAAATTAAAACCTTTTTCCTAACACTACAGCCTACCCTCTGATTTATCGACAAGGCATCAAGGCTCAACCAGGAAGCCCATGATATGATTGAACAGTTCCCACAATTCATCCTAGAGAATGTTCCCTAGGTGAAAGACTTGCTCAACAAGTTATACTTCATCTCTGACGAGAGCCTTGCTGGAGTGAGTATTGAAAATCGAGACGCTGTTGTTCAAACGACAAACAAATTTATCCATTGCCACTCCTCCCTCCAGCGCACTAAGGCAACAATGGTTGTTTTAAGTAGGACACTGGATAGCATACGAGGATGTTTCTCCAAGCTAGGCAGGATGGGGCTGCCATCCCCATTCCTCGAGGATGGCTCTATTGCTACGACTGCGCAGATTGTGGAACTTATTGAAGAGAAGGAAGGTGACTCGGAGGCTTTCAAAGAGTTCAGCCACCCCCCAACGATAACCGACATTGAGGCAGTCATTCATCCACTCTCACAATTGCTATTTCATATTCGAGCAAGGGCCAGTTTACCCAATGTGTTGCTTCACAAAGAAACTATTGATCTACGTGGAGCACAGGAAAATTTGCGCAACATAGAAAAGTCGTCCGAGAATGAATGGTCACCCTTGCAGACGGCTCTTTCCAAACTCTGACTCTATTAGCCTAATGGATAAGGCTCTGGTCTGCAGCATCAGAGAAATTTTGGGTTCTCCATTCCTTAGTCGAAACGCCCCTGTTAGTTGCCAAAAGTTGTTAAATATATATTTGAGCAGCTCCCTTCGGGTTTTTTTTTGTATTGTGTGTGCGCCGACCTGTGCATCGCCGAGTTTGCTCAACCTTTTTTTTAGCAAAGTTTGGACCTGCCGCTTTGCGCATTTACTCTTCACAGCTTTGGGTATCGGCTTTCGTTTTAGATCCTGAGAGTTGCACGATGCCTCCACGTGTCGCGGTTACAGGATGTTTTGTTTCTTGTTTCCTTGAAACCTCATCGGGCTACGAAAGGTTTCCAAGTGACCGTCATTCCTGAAAGTGTCAGCGAGTCCCACATCTTGCTACGTGGCAACCGTTCAGGAATTTTTCAACACAGGGATGAAATGGCAACCGCAGGCAGCAAAATGCTGCCATGTGTTTTTTACACCCAGCTGTTGGAGCGTTCCCTCTGTGGTGTTAAGGTTCTTAGCCCATTCAACATGTGTTGCACTTTCGCAAATCCTCGGTAGCGACGGGAGAAGGGTTCATGCCGACAGCGAAAGGCTACCACATGCCTAGCAGCTGATCTGTTATGCAGGCGACAGTCTGGTTTAATGAAATGATGTTATTGGATGCTGCTTGTTATAATCATTTGTAGCAATGGATGACACTTGTCTGATCGGGTCTGGATGGGACCACCGCCATTATTACGGACGATGCACCTGTGTGTAGGATGACTGGATGTTGTGTTTTGACCCAATGCTATTATAACGGCCTTGGGTATATTCTATTTTAGGCATCATTGCATGAGAATTGCAAAATCTTTTTTGTTGTTGTTCTCCAAAGCGATGGGAGTTTTCCTGCTATATATACTTTCTCTGTTGAGAGGAAATGGTCCATAATTTTGGGAAAAACATGCTGGTTTTAGCAAAATACACCAGGCCTCTATTACTATTTTATTTAAATTGCAAAACTTTCAGACTGTGCCCATTATTTGGCCTTTCTATTTTTTATGCTTTGATTAAACTATGAATTGTGCTCTATACTGTCTTGATTTTTCATTTGGTGAACTTCTATATATGTTGGATATAAATTTGCTTACCTAAATCATGTATAATGACTCTTCTTAGTAGTGAGAATGTATGTGACATTATTTTATGTCAATAAATGAATTGTCTATGCTATAATCTTAAGTCTCTGAAATTTTGGAACACAACACTATTTAGGGCCTTAAATCTATGATTTATTGTGCCCACCAAAAAATCTTGGTGAATCACCTTAGGTTAGACTTTACTTTATTATATATGCTTCCTTTTCCCTTTCCAAAACCCATTATAGAAGAAGCTGGCTTCTGTAAAATTTTGGAGGTTACTCAGTTTAGCGCAAAAGGTCCTCCTTAAACTGAGTTTCCCATAAGACTTTGTTACCTCATCAAATTTTGGCGTCAATAGGTATATTGTGACACTAGTATTGGGATACACTATGTAGTGGGTATAATTTTTTGTAAGGTATCATGTAGTGTTTCAAATCTTCAATTTGGCATCTTATGGAAACCCCCCCTTAGTCTTCTAGAGCTAGAAGTGAAGGAGGTCTTACCCACCTCAATCATTGGTCCTTAGTTTCCCACCCCTGAATATAGGTTTGTGGTAACTTTCAAGTTTAACACCCTTGACACTTGGAAGGTTATCAAACCTTAGGGGTTTGGGGCCAATAGCTTTGATCACCAACAATTCCTATAATGATCATTTGGTAACTTTGGAAATAGATAAATGCAAGATTGTTTAAATATTGATCTACCCCCTATCGAAATGATCCAGTCCAAAATTGAAATTAGAATAAGTGAACATAAAAATATCCAATTACAACAAAAGAAACATAAGTCATTTTCCACATGGGACCAAAAGATGCAGTTGAAGTGGCCTCATTTTGTTCCTTCAAAAAGTGATTTTCTCAAACCAAGGAATGATTGTGTGTTAGTAACATGGTCACCCCCCCCCCCCAAGTGGAAGATTGAATCTAAACTTTGATAGGGCCTCGAGAGGTAATCCTGAGGCTTTGAGGGTTGGCTTCATAATTAGAAATGACAACATGGTAATCAGTGTTGGATCTGTGAAACTCCCAATCGGGACAATTAATAGGGTCGAGTTTTTTGCACTTTATGAAGGTCTTTTGGATGCAAAAGAAGATAGGTGAATCAAATTATCATTGAAGGGGACTCTTTAGTTGCAATTAATGATGCCAACACCTGCAAGGCTCCAAACTAGAGATATAAAATGTGGATTGAGAAGATTCAATTACTACTAATCCAAACAGAAGACTATGTAATATAACATGTGTATAGGGAGGCAAATCATGTGACCAATTTATTGTCTAATGAAGGTATCAATCAAGTAAAGTCTAAAGTCATATCAAATCAGTGTTTGGATTAGGGTAGTTTGTAGGAGATTATTGAGTTGGAGGCTAAAGGGGCTTGGTAGTATACTCCTACAAGTTATATCTTCCTTGGGAGATGGAAGGATTTAAGGGAAGATTCGATGGTCCTTCAAATCTAAAGAATGGATTTGCCATATCATCTCGGGAATCATCGTCTCTAAAGCCATATCATCTAGGAAATAATGCATGTATTTGATAAATCTCCTCCTTGCATTGTTCGTGTGAATGGGGTTATTTCCTAACTAGTCATTAGTGAGGATCTATTCACATTATAAGTTTACTTAGGAGTTAAGTTATCCTAGTTGTCATTTCTAGAAGTTACTTATAATGGGGCCATGTCTCATTATTTACTTTTAGCCATTTAGGTGTTTAATAGTTTTCCCATGCATTATCTCATGCATTTATTATTTGCATTAGGAATTTAATGTTTGTATCAAGGGTAGTTATACTACATCATCACACCTTGCCTATATATACAAGGTGCTTGTACATTGTAAATTATCTTATGATATCTCATATCAATCAATAGATCATCATTTGATCAATATCGGTTCTCCATCTTCTTGCAAGCTCGTGCTGCAACACTTTCTTGTGGATGGTATCTTTCTTGGTTGATCCATTGAAGACTGCAACTTCATTTGGGTTAATTGTTCATCAATATTTCCAACATGCATTATATATCTAAGATGGTCAATGTCGATTGATAGTGAAAATGGATAATATTACCATCACTAGTTACAGATGTGAATGCACACAAGAAGACATCTTTATTCAATTGTGTTGTCTATTCATAATCAATGGAATAGAGGAGGAGCACGTAGTTAGGTGTGTGATCAGATAGAGAATACTTGAATTTGGGCACATCCATGATAAAACCCACATATACATTTTTTTGTCTAATGTGATCAAAGTGTTTGGGAGGAAAATGATTGAGAAATTGATTGCCAACTATTTGCTATAGAAGTATTTGATTGATGAGGCTATTGGAGCCAATTTTCTCTTCAATAAATCTCTAGAAAAAGGGTTGTCATTCTAACTGATTAAGTATGGATGTTTGAGGGAGGAAAAGAAATTGGAAGATGCTTTGGAACTTTTCAAAGAAGTTTGTACAAGAAAGACTTTCATCACTTTCTTGAATTTGTGATAGAAAACAATGGGGGTGCTTTCAACTACTAAAGTTGATCAAGTGTCTGAATTGACCATTATCCTGATAATAATCTGCTCACTAAAATGGCCATATATGTTTTTATTTGAAAGTAATAAAAATGGGAGCTACCCCCTTGATAGCAATTTGCCTACAAAAAATTTAAAAAATACTACATTATTCTATACAAATAATTTAAAAAGTCATAAATAATAATATATTTTTTTATGAATAGGTAGCTATCTATATTAATTAATAATATAAAAGTACATATTCACAAAAAAAAGTGGGAGGTAAAAAGGCACACCCCTAGAGTCATATGGGCCACGCAAAAAAAAAACATCAAGTTTTAAACACACAAAACAAGAAAAAGGCCATCAGGCGGCCAGAGTAGTGCCAGCAGAGCCGAGAGGGTCTCTATCATCCTTCTTCCCCCATACATTAGCGGGGTTGGGAGTGACGTCAGGAGGAGAACCCCAAGCATCATTATCATCTTTATCTTTTTCTTTATCAACTTCCTCGCAATGAGGCGAGATTGCAAGAGCCAACAGTGGGAAACCTTTACACAAGTCTAGCCAGCTAGAGCCAAAAGTAGGAGCATCTTCAAAGGGCTACTCAAAGCCACCACCACTGCTCCCCGATGCATTGCCAAAGGGCCACCCTTGGCCAGCCCACGGCAAAGGAGAATGAGCCCACCGAGGAGGGCGAGACACCTGCCGGAGAGGAGGTTGAGAGCGGGGCCTCACAAAACCAGTTTGTTGCTAGCCCTGAGAGGAAGACTGGCCACGGGAAGAAGAGGGTGAGGTGGGGACCTGAGCAACAGTGCAGAGGGAATTACCCAATGGTCCAGGAGCACCTGTAGGTGAGCAACTTGAAGAGCCACTTTATTGGCTTACACTTGAATCTGTAATAACACATTAGAACAAATTATAGCTTTTGTATACAAAGAAATCTGACAATCTAAATGAGAATTGTAAGAACTTATGAAAAGAAACAATAGGATCAAGAGACCAAACACAACACAAAAGAGAGAGACAAGATGAGAGAATATGATGATTGTATTCTCAATATGCATGAACATAGACATGAAGATGGAAAATTACAAGCATGTACAAGGCTTTCTTATAAAGGCAAGCTAGGACACAATGAAGGGCCATGAATGAGACAAGTGTCCCAATCATGTGTAGGGTAGGTAGAAAGAAATAATAAATAATTCCATGAAAGGTGGATCACCCACCTAAAGTGGAATTATCATGCCATGAAAAGTGGAGATAAAAAGGTGATAACAACATCACACCACAAAGAGTGGAATTTCTCCTACACACACTTCCCTAAGTGTCCAAATCATATCTCTCAATGTATGCACAAACCTAGATGCAAGATGCAAATAACTAGGTGTCACAAGTGCAAACTACAATGATATGCATTCCCTCAGTTGCACTTAAGGGGGGGTGTTGGTGTAAATAAGTATTTTACACACTAGATCACACCACAAAGAGTCATGAATCCAAGTCCAAAACTGTTGAGCTTTGGGAAAAAAATATAAGAGATGCTTAAAAGTCTCAACCTGCCCACAAAAAGGGCACTGAGGGTCATGTACCGCCAAGTGGGCAAACTGAGATCCCACAGGCAAGCCTTGGAAAAGAATACACTAGGAAAAATGGGCTAACTTCAGCTCAACACTTACAAACCAAGTGGCAGTGAATCTTTTACGCCAAATAGGAGCGGGAGATTAAAGAAGCCACCTCTGGTTCAAACTCTGGATCATAGGAAAATAGGGTGAAAGCCACCTATAACCAAGCCGAGGCTTGTAATTTCTGAAAGGAGTATCTGGGTACCACTTCCAATCCTTCCACCAAGGTTTGGACCCACGAATACCAATTTTGTGATGCATCTCATTTGGAATAGCACTCACCGAACCATCAAAGGTAACACGTCCTGGTTTTGAAGCTTGTACATGGCACGAAACTCGTCCCATTGCATAATACGCATGGTGGGTCTATGAAAAAGGTGTTGGAGGCTCTGGATACCCTTCTTGTGAAATCTGAGAGCTTTAAGCTAGGGAACTTTAGCCAAAGGTTGATCATTATAGGAAAAAAGAGGCAACCACCAAATGTTTTGTTGGTTAAGTGAAAGCCCATCACAAAAAACTAGAGCTAGCCCATCGAAGCCAGGGTTTGACAGTCTCCTAGGCATGCCAAATACTTTTGGCGACAAAAATCCCAACAATCTGGACAAGTTCCTTCATTACCAAAAGGGTTTGTAACCTAATCCCCTTCCAACTAGGTCTGTGTAAGGGAAAACTGGCCTAAATACAATGGCAGAGAAGAATTTTCCAGGCCTCATCCCTAATAAGGGCGCAAATAATCCATTTGACACACAAAGTACTCCCTCGCCTCTGGGTGGAAAGCAAACCCAAACCTCCAGAATCTCTTGGGAGACAACAGAATTCCTAGACAACACAATGAAACCCTTTATGGGTATCAGAAGAGGCCCAAAGAAAGTCCCAGAGCAGCTTCTCAAGTTTGTTGTAAGCAATCGTAGAAGGCGCCCAACAAGAGGAATAATAAACATGCGTGGCAACCAAAACTTTTGAGCTGACTTGAAATTTCCCTACAAGAGACAGGGGTTTGGTGATCCAATAAGCCAATTTTTGCTCAACCTAGGATAACACAGCCTGCTAGAGCGTAGCCGAGGATGCCTGAAAAGCAAAAGAAATGCCCAAGAACCAAAAGATTTCTCTTGGCCCAATCCATTTCCAACCATACTGTTAAAGCCAAGAAGGGCAAGACAAGACTGATTGTCTGTAGTAGAGAGTTTTGTGCCATTGAATGGCAAAGTTAAAGGCAAGAAAAAATATTAAAGCAATGGTGTGTTGCTTGAATGTTCTGCTCTTCCTCCAAGAAAGTGTGAAAAGAGTCATCAACAAAATGACCATTGACAAGCTAAGCCTGGGAGTCTAGTAATGAAATGCCTTTGACACGCTGTTGGGAGGCCGCATTGGCTAGAAGATAACCAAAACCTTCAGCAGCGAGCACATACAAAGAAGGAGCAAGCGGGCAACCCTACTAAATGGAGTGAAAGAGACCAAAGGTAGAGGACTGGCGGCCATTAATGGTTATGCAGGCTGAGGCATCCACAAAAAGCATTTGAGTAGATTAAATAAAATTGGGCCCAAAACCCAAGGCTTGCGACATGGCAAGGATAAATGGCCATTCAATGCGATCATAGGCTTTAGCAAAATCAATTTTAATAAACATGGCCTTTTGATTGGAGCGCCGAGCCCATTCCATGCCTTCCCAAACAACAATAATGTTGTCCAAAATAAACCTGGATTTGATGCAACCAGTTTGTTCTGGGTGAATAATCTAAGGTAAAAGATACGGATCTTTAAGGCAAGAGCTTTGACGATGATTTTGTAGGAGACATTGAGAAGCGTGATAGGCCGCCAATTACAAATGTCTTCAGGATCTTTGGATTTAGGTATGAATTTAATATTACCTTTGTTTATTAACTCCCCTAAAGAGTTAGCATGGAAAGCTTCTAAACAAACATGGTGTAAATCGGGGCCAACACAATCCCAAAGTGCCTTATAAAATTCATAAGGAAATCGATCAATCCTAGGGGCTTTATCATCAACCATGGAATGCACAACCTCTTTCAGATCTTCAATTGTTAACAATTGTTCACAATACTTTTTCTAGGCTACAAAAAGTCTATGTGGCATGACACCGAGGCAGTCTTGGAGGGCTTACTGGTGCTCAGGTGTGGGGTCTTGTGCAGTGAACACTTGCTCATAGTGATGCACGAAAACCTAGAGAATGTCAAGCAATTTTGAAATGACATGTATGCCATCTTTAATTTTTTTAATTCTTGAGGAATAGTGTTTGGCGCACAAGGCTAAAAAAAACTCAAAAACTCCTTAGAGGCACGATCACCAATTTTAAGCTAGTGAAGACGTGCCTTGATTTGTGCACCTCTAGTGGCATAACCATTCGCAATCTTTTTTTCATGCCTTAACTCAACAACTCTAACTTACAAAGTTGGGGAAAAGGGGTTGGCCGCTAAAGCCTCGATAGTTGAGCACACGTTAGCAGTGGTAGCCTCATAAGACCACCAACGAAAAGTGGCAAGTTGGCACCCATAAATGCGCAAAAATTGAGCAGTAGGATTGACAACATCATTCCACCAAGTAATCCAGCCTATATGATGGGCTGGCCTGCATTCCAAATTCTAAACCCTGTGAATGTGGGCCAGGGTAGGCTTGTGGCAAAGTAAGGACGTGTTAAGAAAGAATTTCATCTTACACATGCAAGGTTGTCTAATCTCCCATTCAATGCTGAAGAAAATGGGGAAGTGTTCTGACAAAGTCACATCCACTAACGGTTTAACTGAAAGGGAAGAGTTGTCAAAAGAGAAAAAGGATTGAGCCGAGATTATGGCATGATCAAGGCATTTAAAAACTCTATTAGAACTAGCCCTGTAATTACACCAGGTGTGCTAGAGAGAATGAGAATGGCGGCGACCAATATTGGGATCAAAGAACCCTAATTTATTGCACATGTAAAACCACGCCTCTCGTTCACCAATTGCCCATCTAAAAGGCAAAGTGCCTTCTTTGTCATACGCCATCTAACCATATTGAATTCCCCACATAAAATCTAAGTGGCAATAGGCAATGAGTCAACAATCCACCGCTAAAGCATAAGATGCTCCACAACATCATTAGGGGCATAGACATTAATAATCCCAAAAGAATGATTATCAATGTTAAGAAGGATCCAAACAAGCCATTGTGTGGGATCAGACCCATGGTCAACCACACAGGAATGCTACCATGGGGAAAAAAGAGTGACATCTCCTCCACACCCAGGCTCATGAATAGTGCAAAACGTGGAATTGCCTGGCCAAATAGAGCGACAAGCCAAGGCAAGTAAAAAACCAAAATTTTTAACTTCTTAGAGACAAAGCACTTCACTACCAAACAACTTACACAAGGTATCTCTGATAGTATACTTTCTAGAGAGTTTTGTTAGACCCCAAACATTTCATGAGAGGAATTTCATGGATGAAACGCGTCCATATCATCTGAATTTGGTTCCTCTTCATTCAAAGAAAAGAAACGATTCTATAAAAATTCAGGCGGCATCGAGCCAATCTGAGTAGAAGGAGAAGAAATTTTCTGCTTCTCTTAGATATATTCCCCCTCTTCCCTAGGCAGAGAAGGGCTGCGAGAACGCCTTTGAGCTCCCGAAACGAGAGTAGAAACATTTGGCTGCGCCATCATAATAGTAGCAGGTTGAGGCATGGTCTTAGGCCGAGGCTACAGAGGCACGCTATCAACCTTGGCCGGAGCAATCATCCCCTTTGTAGAAGGGTTTGAAACAATTTTCGCTGGCTCAGCGGCTTTGGAAGCCGACCCAGAACTAGAAGACTTATTCTTGTGATTTGTAACCATAGTCCAAGCTGTATCCTACTTGCTAGCAGAAGACTCCGCTTAATGAGGTTGCTCAACATCTCATGGTGGAGAAGGTGTACGAGGCACTGCCAAAGGGCAATCCCTAATCTTGTGGTTTGCAGACTGACACCGATAACATGTGTTAGGAAAATTAAAATAGGTGACTTTTTAGGTGTGTCAGAGAGCTCCTATTTGGATATCAATGGCGTCTTTCAAATCATGGGAGAGGTCCACTTCTACACAAACCCTTCTTTGGGGAGAGGCCTGGAAAAACCTATCTGGCTCAACGCAGATAACCCTCCCTAACGAGGATGCAATATGATTCAAAAAATGCACACAAGGAAAAGGGAGACCAGGAAACTCAATCCAAACTGGGACCTGAAGTTTAGTCTCATCTGAGATAGTAAAATCACAGGTCCAAGCCTAGAAAACCAAAAAAGAGGACCGGACATACCAAGGACCATGGCCCAAGATGGCCTACACATGACTAACCTCTGAAAAGCGAAACAGAAAGAAACCCTTGGTCAAGTTTTGGACCATATCAAGGTGGACCCAGTGAGGGACCTAGGCCTTGTTAACTCATTCCTTAAGCACACTTTCAGGGGGGGTTCTCCCAACAAAATACCCAACAAGGGTGTGACTTTCAAGCCATTGACAAGCAAAATCAAACTCTGGTAAAGGTAAAACCACATCAGCAGGGGAGTCATAATGCATACCTCGTGAAAAAAATTTAGAAGAAATTTCTAGGGACATTTGTTGAGAGGGGGAGCCATTAAGCAAAGCCGTCGAATTGCCAACACCAGCAGGAATTGTTGGGTTAGGGACGGTTGAAGGCATATTAAAACACAAATCCCGCACTAAATGTGGTCGTACACACTACAAAAGAGGTAGTTCCTACGCTATAAGCACAGTTCGACGCAAGGATCACCGCAGAAACCACAAAACCACATCAAAGCTCATATACCTTCAAAAATCGGTATAAATAATAATATTTTAATATAGTATTTTATAAAAAATAATTAAAATAAAAATTTAAATATATAGCCCAGTTAATTTTCTTGTCCCCATATTTATTATAAATAAATTATTACTTACATTATTCTTATAAAGAGATTCATAAAATTACATATTTTCAAATGTGAAAGGTTAAGATTTCAACCAAAGAGCTAGAGTGCATTTCACACAACTTGAATGCATAAACACAAATCCCATAAAATGTTTTCAAAGAAAAGTGAGTGATCACCTTTACCATTAATATTTAAAAGTTTGATAATAAATTATGTGTTAAAGTGTCATAATTATTCAAGCTAGTGGATTTCTTTTGACGTAATCAACAATATATGTCACATGATCCTATTACTCATGGTAGCACTATTGTTTTAGAATTGAGATCGTTAAGCATTGCATTAAAAAAACTTAAATTATATGCACACTCTTTTCTAATTCTTATCACCTCTCATAGCTTTATAAATCTGGTTACTTTTAAATATCATTATATACACCTGAAATACGATCATACCCTAACCAAACTTGATTTTACCTTACCTTAGCCATTAATTAAATAAATATTATTTAATTAATTAATTTATCGATCACCTTTATCCCACATTGCCTTCTAATTAATTCAATAAACATTCATTATTTATTTAGTTAATTTATCCATTACCCTTATCCTAAATTAATTAATTAAGGCTAATTAATCCAAGTTACCTTTTCCTCCAATATTTAGTTTCACTTTATTCTTCAATCCTAGCCATTAATTTCATTCACATGGATTGTGATCTAAACTTGTCATAATGTGACAAATGTCCCTCGTACATGACCAACAAAGGCCTTGTCTAGATTCATTGAATCTAGAAACTTGCCAAAAGTCAAACTAATTTTTTATCTCATCCTTCCATTTCATACTACATCTCCAAATTTCATTCATTCATATAAGGATGTTGCCCTATTAAAATCCTAAACCTAGCCCTTATCCCTCATGTGACATTTATCACATGACAACTATAACTTTGATCCAAACCCTAATCCTCAATCAATCCTACCATCCATCAACCAATCTATCTTGGCCCTTGATTTCCCTCTCAAAAACTTTACAAATAAGATGCCTTTCTATTGAGCATAGTTTGTCATTGATGTCAAACTAATGTCAACAAATCATTGTTGTTGACAGTGGTTATCAAAGGGTGTCAATTCTTTTAGATGCACGAAGGTTGTCAAAATGAAGAAAATTGTAGGAGTACAAGAATTGTCAATTGTCTCAAGGGTTCAAAACCATGTTGTTTGACAATTTGGAAATTGTCTAATCTATTAAGGTATCATGTATCATGTCAGTTGTGGCATGACTACCTTCAAATAGTTAATGAATTTATTATACCATGTGAGGTATGCAGTCAACATGAGTGAGGAGGTTCGAAAGGATATCTTTTGGGTAGAGAGATTAATTAATATGGGTGAAATTTCTTTCAAAAATATGGTGTTGCTCTATGGTTTGGAAGGAGAGTATGCCTACACTAATTCTATTAGTTTTATGAGTTTTTGGTGGCACAACTCAGTGTTCGAGGAGTTTGGAATATCCAAAGTTTCATCAAGCTACTCTAATTTTGAGGCATGCTAGCATGCAAAATTAAATTTAAGCATATGGAGTGAGGATAAGACTTGTTTAAGGTTCCCATGGTGGTGCAAGGTGTCATGTTCTTTTGGTGACAAGTTTGGACTGATGTATTACACATTTCATGAAATTTAAATTTAGGTCCACCCTATGTTGTCTAGGTTGGTGTGGATCCCTAGCCGACATAGAAGAATGTTAATGTAATGTCATGTATATATTTCAAATGTTCAAATGCATTGTAAAGTAACTGAAGGATAAGTGAGTGAGCCACGAGAGTGGAATGTACAATTGTGTTATATGCAAGTGAAATGAATGGAAGGTATGTGATAGAAGTGTGAAGAAAAGAGGGAGCACCAGTATCAATGTGTCTATTGGTTCATATAGGAGTTAAATTTCAAATCTTCCATTATTTTGTTTTAGTAGGATTGGTGTTCTACCTGTTGTATTGTTCTAACAGGGATTGGTGTCTCTTGTAGGTTGGTGCCTACTGAATCTTTTGGGGATTGGTGTCCCCAGTAGGTTGGTGCCTACATCATATTATAAAATTCACTTATTATATTCCTTCTTATGAGAGTTTCTCATTATGGTTTTTCCCATCTTGGGTTTCTACGTAAATCTGATGTTATGTGCTAGCTTGTGTTGTGCTTTACTTACTAGCTTGTTTGGTTTAGTGATCTTCATGTTGAAAATCTATAGAGTAGTTGTGAAGGTTTCCAAAAATACTATAATTTTTGGATCTACTAATTGACCCCCCTCTCAGTAGATTATGTGCCCTTCACTTTCATCTCATTTGAGCATCTTCTCTCATCCCATTGTTATGTTGCCCAAATTTCTTTTAAATCCACTTTTATGATATTGTTATGTTGCCCAATCTTCTATTGAATCATCTTGATCATACCATTATGCTACTAAAATCTTGAGAAACCGTGTTCGATCTATGAACATCAAAATCATTTGATCATTCTAAGGTTTACATGTATTTGGTTTATGTAACAACCTCGGTGTTCTGCTCAGTAAAATTTTCCAAATTTTCACCTTAAGTGAATAGTCATGATGCCATAACATAGCAATAAAAAATTGTATTTTCCATAATGTAAATTACATGCACATTTGAAATAAACACTATCCCAAACTTCCATTGCATTTCACTGTAATTTCACAAATCTTTCCATGACATAGATTTCATATTGAATAAACTCAAGTTTATCATTCAAGATTACAATCTTCTAAATAAATGGGTACATAATTCATGCATAGCTCTTCTGAGCTTCTCCTAGCAATAGATATACAAATTGGTCCTGATGTTGCCGCAATGGTGCATACATTTTGGATTTCCCCACTCCTTAGTGCATACACTCTAATTATCCCCAATGTTGGTGCAAACATCCACAAACCTCGATCACCAATTGATGAGGAGAAGCATCACTCGAGTGATTTTCTGCCAACCATTGACTCAAATGCGATCCCCTACACATCTATCATTCGATATACATGGCCCTACCCTTCAATCAAGTGTTTGGTTCGAAAACCTCATAGCAATTACATATTTGAGCTTAGTGTTGTGTCCTACCAACAAGAACCTATTCATACGGTCATTACCCCTACGAGTATCAAAATCCTGAACTATAATGCATAAAAGGAACACAGTGAACTGATAGTGTAAATAGTGACAACTTACATTACTTTGGCCAAGGTATTCTCACGGATTACTTCGAGTAACAGTCTTCCTATTCACATACACTTCTATAGCTTGGTTTGGACTATGATTGTTCATATACTATGCTTAAGTAATTTCCTTCCATAGGTAATCCCTAACCTCAAAAAATATCCTATTTCACTTTTCCCAAAACATAATGGTATCTTTGCCAATAAAACCTAAACATAAGTTACCCCCTTCAATGGATATTCCAATCCTAATTATAACATATGACCTTTTCTAGTCTACAAACCAATTTTGCATAACAAGTTATTCTCTTCAAAAGACAACCTAGTCCCAAGTATAGCTTTGTAATCTAAAATATAGCTACATAAGCTTCGTCTAATCATAGATTGAATATTCATAAATAACTGACTCCATTAAGTAATATATCACATCAATAAGTGGTCCTCATCAAGAGTATAGCCATATCAATGAAAGACCTTAATCGAAGAATAATCATATCAATAGATGATTCCATTCAAGAGTGTAATCTCCTTAATAAAAAGAGTTATTCAAAAGAGTAGAATCTTGTCAACAATATGACTTCATATCAAGAGTGTAAAGAAGCTAATCAAGTAGCAACTCTAACTCAATAGGTAATCCCAACTATGTCTCCAAACATATAGTATCTCATAAACTCAAGTGACTACTTAACCACATAAGTGAGTCTCAACCTTAGTATACCCTAATCTCGAATATAATATATAATCAACAATCAGTCTGATTGTGTAGGTTAATCTAAACCTAAGTGTTTTAAACAAGCTCAACTACATAACCCATCCAAGTAGGATATTCTCAACCTATTGGTTCCAATAGGTAATCCAGTACATATCCCAACCCAGTAGGTGAACCTTAACCAAAGGTTTCATTCTTTAATCAAATAGACTTCTCAACTCAAATAGGTTATTCTATACCTAGGGTTTCGCTCAAGTGTAAAGTATGATTAAGTGATCATTTAAGCAGAGATAATTGATGTGGTTTGTATAACGTCACATCATATTTTTCATACCTTCACTTTTGTTGCAATGCTAACCTTATCATTCCCAAGCTTTCCTAGCATAATAAGCTACAGTGTCAATACACTTCATGATGTTGATACATTTCACAATATACATGTAGTATTACTACCTATGTATAGAAATAACATCTGAGTTCCCATATAGGGTATACAAGAGTATTAACCACTCCCTCAAGCTATTCACACTTTCACTAAATCCAGTATAAAATACTATTTATAAATAATCACTCCTTTCTATGGAGTATATAGAACATTCATAAGGAAATCATAAACAAATTATTTTCCTTTCCATAATAAAATAGTACATATGACTAATGCAAGCATTCTGATGTAATTCCAAACAAATCAGTCAAGACATATATTCTTTCATAACAAAAGAAAAATAAAGGAGAATAGATTCTCGTGCTTGTTGATCTCTTAATCCGATAGACTTATATGATTCTCAACCTTATAATGACAACTTGCTAGGCTCCTCCTCAAATTACTATAATCTCCCAGTGCAATACCTCACAATAACCTCTTTCTCCATGCTCACAAAATAACTCTATCTCAAAAAATATAGCTTCGTAATAGAAGCAACAAAATGAAACTACAGATTGTGCGTCCCAAATGAGAGAGTTGGTTCATCTATTTATACAAAATAATGAGACACTGATGCCTAAGGAAAAGGTATGCTAGTCATCACCGCTCAAGCATGCAGGTCAACTCCTCCCACATAGTAAAAAGGTGGCAGAATTCTAAGTAAATGATCAACTTGGTATTCTACAAATCACCCTTTTGGTATGACAGTAATACAAGACTATTTCAAATATGCACATGCTCAAAAGATGAGAATCGAGTTTCTAGAGAGAAAGACTTCTATAGCAAACAAAGTATTTATATAATGGTGCTTTCATCCATTCTCCTATTTTGTTGGTGTAGGTTTATCCAAAGAAATAGTCCATATTTAACAAGCAATGCATATCTTTGTCGACTTAGTCATAAACTATTCATTCGCCAAGTAAAGGATGAATCGACTCCTCTAAAATAGATTTCTTTGACCACTTGCATGTTTATTGCTATGGTTTATTTCCTTTTATCATGTGTTTAAATCATTTTACACAACAAGCTTAGATATTTAATATTTCCATTGCCTTTTATCCTTTTGGATAAATGTGTTCTAATGTATAAGTAATGCGCTACTAAAAAATAGTGATGCATTTTGTATGATATCATCCATGGCTAATATACTCCAAATTGGCCTTTATCTTTTACACAAAACTTGCATAGTATATATATACAAATCGGGCTTTATAAGACATTATGAGTTGACTTCTATATGTTGTGCCTTGCTCTATCCTTAGCGTTTAAATACTCTAATTTTACTCACTTGTGTGCAACCACATGAGGTTCCTCACTTATGCACTATCAAACTCATTGTATAGCATTTTAAATTATCTAAGGAATGAATTATTAAATATATATATTATATATATAGCATATATGTGTAGTATATATATATATACACCACATATCATATATATGTATTCCCATTCTATATTCGAATGTATAACTCACATTATCATATTCTACAAATAATAGCACGTGTGTATATTCATACACATACACACATATATTATATATATACACTTGTCTAATAAGCATTAAAGCTTATGTGTGTATATATATATTCTATAATGATATGATAGTTAAATAATTCATTTGATATCTGAATGATTATGACCATGTGACTATATTCACAATAACATCATATTAAATATTTATATACATATATGCATATATATCCATATGTTGACATACTCTTATAGACATCCCATTATATCTGACATATGCGTATATCGAAATGTGCATATATATATGCATATAGGCATATACTTCAAATACTCCTTCAACCATACAATCAATCATACACATTTTGCTTATTTTATCAATAGACATATATTCATGTGATGCATATGTACATATATACATACATGTCTTATTATATCCCATTGATCGAGGATAGCAATACAAGGAAGAAACACATACATCAAACACTCAACACAAACCGAGAATGCTCCAAACAGAAATCATGATCTTCCTAATGCAAACACATCATATAAAAGGATGACTTACCAGTTTTCCCCAAACTATGACATGACTCTATCATTCTATAAGTGAGTGTGTTTTTAAGCTCGGATAGGTTTCATAAAGGTTACCCGACCAATCACTTCTCCTAAGTGATACTTCCCCTCCCTTCCAAACGATTGAACCTGTCCTTGCAACTAGCTTATTACAACACCAAGGTAGTTAGATGTTCATAATAAATCCACATGCATCATAAAACATTAGCATATTCATATAGCAATACATGTTCTACTAATTCAAAGCATATTCATTCTTTTGAATTCAATAACATCTAATTGTATGTTTCTGTATTTCATTCATCTGATAAACATATCAAATCCATATTTAGCATTTATCAACACTTTCACTCATGATGGTAAAAGTAACTCAGTAAAAACAAGATAGGGTGTGATAGTTTGAATAGGCTAGATTTGATGCATATTTCAGTTAGTACATTTGCATGCAATACAATCATCCAACTCAATTTTAGATGATAAAAATAGGAGAAATATTTAAGCAATTTGGCGTGGATGAGGTATAAAACTTCTATTGATTGTTTAACCATTGAAGTGGACAATGTTTAAATCAAGTGCATAAATTCAACTCATTAATAAGTTACAAAGGCTAAATATGTATATCCCATTAAATATTAAATAATTTTCTACCAATTTATATTTCTTTCAAAAAAAACTTATTATAATTGTTAGATTTTACACAACACTCAATTAAGATTAAATTCACTATCAATCTTCATTTTTCTATTCTACTAATTTCTTTGTTATTTTAAACCTTCATCAATAGAGAAATTGATGAAAACTTAATCAATTTATTTTTTTCACCAAGCCAAACTATATATAAAAAATAATACACTTTCAATTTGTTTGATTTTGTTGAAAGATTATGGAAATATCTATTTATAGGTTTATAGATCATCCACTTTAGCAAAAAATTGTATACATCATATGTCATTTAATCCTAAAAGGTGTACTTGTGGTCAATGTAAATATTTTTTGTAGTTAATGGAAAATATCTCTAATAGCCCAATAAATTCTACAACCCATGCCTTCAAATCAAGGTGTATTATTATTGAATTCAAGTGATTGACAACCAAGACTAAAGTTTGTATTCTAAATCAATCAAAAAATTTAATGGATTGGTGTCCAAATACTCTGAATTTAGCAATATATGTTTGCTAAACCTTGAGATAAAAGGGGTTATCCATGACAAGAATAATCATAAAGCCTTCCTCAACTAAAGAGGATGATAAGAGCAAATGCTTTATCCCCAATTATTGGATTTATCCCCAATTATTTGATTTCTTCTGTAAACTTTTCTATGCTTACATAAAGTGTGTTTCCTATCCTCTTTCCTTTAATCCTTTCATGGCAGCTGATTTTTTAAGTTGGTTGTTGTCCCACAAATTTTTTAAAAATCAAATGTAAAAGAAAACAATCGAAGGCTCAAATATTACCTCTTCTTTCTTTTAAATATAGATTGAAAACTTTGCAACCTCCACTGAATCTTTACCCTTTGTACAGAATAAACTTATCTTTTTTACTAGCCATGTTATTTAGAAAAACTAAGTTTTGACTAAAGTTGTAAGGATTTGCAATAAGAGAAAAATATAGTTTACATTTAATTGTAGTTTAATGAGTAGGATTTAATGATGGGATTTTTAATGATAAATGGTTATATTTTTTTTTATAAATTAAAAAATACACTATTCGTAAAAAGGGGTAATTAATAGAAGGTAGGGTTAATCTAGAGGGAGGTGGATCCAATCTTTTAAAAATATATGTTATAAAAATGGGTTAGATCTAAATAACTTTAAAAAGTCATTAATCCAAGTCCAAACTTCCTAAACTTTGTGCATAACCAAAAAATGTGCTTGAGAGTCTTAGGTTGTCCATGACATGGATTAATAACTACTAAATGAGATAATATGGATCCGAGCAAGAGGCCTTGATAAAAATGTACCAAGAAAAATAAGCAATCTTGGTTCAAGAATAATAGATCATACAAATGAAATATGCAATGCGAAGAGCCCAAAGAGGACTAGAGGTGTCGACAAAGATATTATCAAGCCACTATGGGAAGATAATTTATATAAGTCAAAAATGTCCCTTACAGGGTCTATAATTGTGAAATGATGTATCAAGATACTATTTCTAATCCATCCACCAAGGATTGGAATTCCTAATCCCAATTGTTTAACCATGCAAGGAGGAATGGTATTGATAACTATCTAGCATGCCTTAAAATCTTAGTTGGAAAGGTAGAATTTTAGCTTGGCCTCAAACTAAGATAAAAAATCCTTGTGACTTTGTTGAAAAGATCTAGCAATATTTTTGAATTCTCTATTTTAAAATTTCAAAGCCCAAACTCTAGGGGCTTTGGCTAGAGGTTAGTCTTGACAAGAAAGAACAAATAATCACCAAATAGAGTATTGATTAATATAAATACCATTGTGGGGCGCCGGTCCTAGCTCAGTTGGTTAAGGTGTTCCCTGTCGCAGGGCGCCCACCATGGGTTCGACTCTCCAGCGCTCCCGTGGTACCGGTTGGTGTGTCCCGCCAGCACTGTCGGTCACGGTAAAAAGTTTACCGGCGGTGGGGGGCCGTGCTGCACCCGATTCCCCTCGTTAAAAAAATAAATAAAAATATAAATACCATTGTAAAAATTATTTTCGACCCACAAAAGTTAGGGCTTGATCGATTTATATCCCAAGACTCCAGATAATTTTGATAAAAAAATTGTGATGTATATGTAAGTAACCAAAATTGCATGGGTTAATATGTACATCCAATGATAATTCAATGATCCAACTCACAATCCACAGGATTTGTTCATTTCTCCTCATAGCTTTGTCCTTGATGAAATCCTTCCTAATTTCTAGTACCCTCCTTTAGGTTTCTACCACCATTATTTTCCCTCTTATTGACTTGCTTGCCTTTTTTTTCATTCAAAAATCGTGTCTCCTACCCTAAGTTCCAAGGGTGCTTGAGAGACCTTGTGGTCACTTGGGTGATGCATGCTAAGCTATAATGTTTCCCAAATTACTTGCCTTGGTAAGAGGGGAAACCCATACCCCAACACAAACAATCTTGTTGTCATTTGGCATGCCCATAAATCATTTGTATTTCCTTTTTCAATTTCCTTTCCAAAATCCAAATTTTTCAATATGGGATGACTTGCTTTGTTTCCTACTTTAAAGCTTGTGTTCTTTCCTTCTTTATTCTATCGTCTCCTATCTGCTCTACCTATTTAAAACCCTCGAGATATTACTCTAAAACATAGCACGAGCATAGAATTCAAAGAAGCTTTCAAATACTACATAAGAACTCTCAAGTTGTACATTGTCATAAAAGAAATGATTGTTGGGCCATCTCTACAAGCCTTTTCTAAAAGCTTTGTATCCCTTCCTATAGGAACTTGAATAAAATTTAGAGGATTGCATGCCTTATTGCAAAGCCAAAACAATCTTGAATCCTCTTATTTAGGCTCTCATCTCATCCAAGGGAAGATAATTTTCTTTCCTCCTAAAGTATACTCAATTTGTATCTTCCCTTTCCATCAAGTAGATTACCCCAAGACTAGGATAGGAGAAAAATTATGGTTAAAAGTTAAGTCCTCTACTGACAAAAATATAAAAGTTTCACAAGAATATTCAAAGCTTGTTCCAAGTTCTTTCATTTCAAGAACCAATTTCTTTACTCAATATTTGTATTAATTAGTAATTGGATCAAAGACTATTGTTTAAGAACTGTAACACTTTATTGTTGTTTTTTTTTTTTTAATCTTAGATTCATTATTTATTTCTTAGGTATATTAGATTTATATTAATTTTTAATATTTTCTCATAAGTATATTAGAAGCTTCTTTACTTTTTGAAATCCTTTTAAAATTGAAAATAGAAAAAAAAGTGTAATGTAATTGCATCTAAAAAGCCATGCAAAAGAATTTGTTTACATGTAGATCAATTAAGTCACATATCACTTTGGTAAATCACAAAAAAAGGAAATAAAATATATTTGCATGCATTTAGTTAGAATTATTCAAATATTTAAAAAATAAAACAAAAAGAAAATTCCTATATACCATCACAAGGAATTCAATGAATATTTAATAATTAAAGTAAACATCACAACTTAAATAAACAAAGTAAACAAAGTAAACACATCAAAATCACTCTCCTTTGAGCTTCCTTTCTCTCACTTAGTGTTTCATGCTAGATGTGTTTGAGGATTAAGGAAATTTTGATTGAGTTAGTTTTGAATTAAATATAAGAGAACACGCCCCTTCTTAGGCACATCCAATATGAGAATATGTAATGACAAGTGAGGGAAGAGTCTTATGCTATAGAGAACACCTTATTGATAAAACTCATTAAACTTATTGATTCCATACTTGTAACAATAATTCTCTAATGAGTCACAAGATAATGTCCAAACATGCCCATTATTATGTATCTAACCCCATAGAGTAATATAATAGTTCGCCACTAGGCACTATTTTCCTTGAAAAGTGAGTGAAAGTGATGTGGCTCTCACTTCAAATGATTATATTGATATAAATCTTTAGGATCCCCTCCCACTAAAGAGGGCAGTCCATTTAAATTTACTTAGATGTATTGACTTTTGTTGTAAGAGTAGGAATAGTTTGGTCCACAACATTAGCAAGAGTGAAGTAAATGTGATGTTATAAATCCATGTCATCTATTTTTTGGTGAGTCAATTAAAATACAAAATATTTTAGTGAACCCAACCTAAAGATAATATCCTTCTAGAAAATACCTTTTATTTCCATCCTTATTTTAATCCATATTTTATACCTTTCTCTCTTGTCAAACCCATTTATTTTGTAGTACCCTCAAATATGTTAAGACTAGTATCATTGTATGGATAGGGTCCTTTTCATGAAGCTAGCCCTCCATCAATTGGTTAATATATCCCTTTGATCTCTGGGAAACTATTTTGAATATATATGTGTTTGTGAGAACATCAACTTGGATGGTGGATAATAAGCACTTCATAACTTTATCAGCTCAAATAACTTGGTCTAGAGCCAAGATATTGCACTCTACTAGACCTAGATCAAGATAGAGCATGCTGAATTCTCATTCGATCAAAAATTTACCAATAGTGTTATCTTTTTACAATTTACAAAGATAACCACCCAAATAAAAAATAAGGTGGGTTGATTATAAAATAGATTAGAAGATGCTCAAGCAACCTAGGAGGCCCTCTATATGGATTTTCATGGTGAAAAATGTAGTACATCAAGGAGTACTAAAAAAATTCCTTGAAGAAAGATCTGATGGGGCTACTCAACTCCCCAAATTGAGATAAACCCACCTCACAATAGAGAAATGTAAAATACAAGTGAATCCAATAGTAAATCATTTATAGACACCTTCATCTAATGAGTCGATACCCTAAAAGATGGGAGTGTTTCTAACAGAAACCAACACACAACTCTTCTCAAGTAATTAAAAAATCAAAGTACCTAAATCTTTTACCAATCCTTTTAAAGTAGAAATGGTTGAACAAAACCAAGAGGTGCCTTAATTACCCCCTACATTAACTTCTATGCACATCACTCAATTAATGGGATTTCATGCCTCTCTTTCCCTCATCATTCAACACAAAAAACTTAAATCAATCAAGTGGGATACCTATCATGAAAATTAAACTCAATAAACCCTACCTAGTTTTCAAAATCAAAACTCAATGATGCTAAGCCATCCTATCTTTCCAAGAGAGCAACAATCCAACATACCCTTCCAAATGCAACAAATACAACTTGCTCCACCAATAGGGCTTATATTTGGAGATAGAACTCCCACCACAAAAAAAAACCCTTCTTAGGGACATTCTTGGAATATCTCAAAGGGCCTCTAGATTTTAATATTTATAACACCATGTTTCCATGTCCTCTACCCAAACTTCCAAAGTTCAAAGGAGTGGAAGACCCTAATTCACGCATCAAGGCCTACACCATGACAATGCGAGAACTCCATCCTTGGGATATAGTGGTTTTTTTTGTTTTGAAAACCTTGGGAGGTATCACTCTATATTGGTATTATAATCTCCTAGATGCACCCATCCACTCATTTTAACATCTCATTGGTGATTTTTTTGCAACCTTTGATATGAAATAATTAGTCAAAATAGGAATTTAAGAATGTCGAATTGTTAATAAAGATCCCAACAAGTTAATCACACAGTTTATTACATGATTGAGGCAAGTCCTCTACACCTTGACTAATAGATTGAACATAGATTACTAGGAACTACGCTATCTCTTCCTATGTTCCTTTAATAAGGACAAATGCGAGGAGGTTAAAAAAATCCCCTATAAGTTGTATGAGGATGCACTTAAAGGTGATATAAGTATAGACCAAGTTGTTTTCAATAATATGAGGAAGAAATATGGAGCTAATAGAAGTGTGGTGATGCAAGATGACAAAAAACCCCTTCTATAGCTAAATTATTAAAGAATAAAAATCATAACACAACAATTAAAAAACATCCCACCACCTAATAATAATAATTTTAACTACAATAACTATGGTGGTACTAAAAATACATAAATTTTGGGAATTAAAAGGTTATCAACATAGACTATCCACCACCAAATAATTATAAACAACGAAAATAAAATTGTAACATCTCTTAGTCCTAGTCTCTTTACGATTCTACAATAATTCTAATTCTATGATAAAATTTTAAGTGCTCTACTAACTTGTGATATATGAAAAGTGTCAATTTAGCATATTTGTACATAATATAAGATTATGTTGCCATGGTTAATTCATTAAAGTTTAGTGTCATAAATTGTGCTTCTTGACGATGTAAGCATAATTTCATGCTCTATTTGGTGTTTTTTTAGTGTCCACTCCCTAGTCCATTTTAGGATCATTTACAACTTTGGTCTTACCTCCAAATCAAGAGATATGTTGCATATTCCCCTAAAAACCATTCCAATGATCCTATTCCCATAACTTTGGTCAATGTTAAAAATTGAGTTAGGTGCTAAGTCAAGAGACCTTTTACTAGTTGTTCATGCTTATATGCGCATGTCGCTTATGGACCCTAGTGCAATGTGCTAGCATCTCACCTTTCACAAAAAAAATAGGACACTTGTAAGAGTCGTCATCTACCTTGAGTGATGAAACCTCAATTTTGATGTTGGCACACTAAAACATTTCATATATTCAAATTTGACATGTCAACCTACACCTAAGGTCATTCTCTTGCTCCCTATTTAAACACAACGTTTTTCAAACAATGATATAAAAAAACTACCATGGTGAATCCCTCTCGAAATAAACATTTAGCTTTGCAATTGTGAACAAGATTTATTACTACTTTCTCTTACTACCTTGGTTGAAGCTCCATGAGTGTCACATAATGGTTGGGATCACTGAATGATGATCAAATTGTACCCCTTCATTGTGATTGCGTATGCTTTCATTTGGTTCTCACATTCAAGCTTTGATCACCTTGCTTCATTGAAGTGAAGTAACTTATTGTGATTTATTTCCCTTGGGAATGACATCTTTCTTAGGCTGAATCTTGTATTATCTCATTTAAGGCATATAGAATCTAATCTAACTTTCTTGAGTAGAGTTTTAATTATTATTTCATTTGTCACTGCTCATCACAATCTTATGTACACTTAAGATTTAGAGCACACACTATTACTTTCTATAAAATTGGCTATACCAAAATAGGGGTTTGACTAAGGAAAATTCCTATATATAGCCACAACCACCTCTTCTCTTCCATGTTTGTACAATTTCATATATAGTACAAGAAATAGTAGAATTCAACAAGGGATATTAGTACAAAAAATTATAAATAGTCACCAAGGCTGTGTAGTAGACTTAGGACCCTACACAATGTGTTGTTGTCTATGCGACAAACTTGTGTCTTGAACAACAACCTCCAGTTTCTAGTGACAAATTCTCCTTTGTCTTTCCTTTTCATATTTGTGTTATTTTTCTATAAATTGTGTTATATGTATGTCTAATTATTCGTTTAACCAAATTAGGGTTTGCGTCTCATAGGTTAGTTAAATCACACTTTTATCAATATATCCTCTTCGTAACAAAGGAATAGAGCCCAAGAAGCTCAACTCTCCTTTGAGGATGTTAGCCAAGCATAACATCTTTGTTAGTTTGTGTTCTAATGTTTAGTGGGGAAAATATTGATCTAAGTTAGTTTACTAATTAGTTTAGATTCCTTTTTCCACCTAAAAAATTTAGTGAACCCAATACATCTTACACTTGTATATC
Organism: Sequoia sempervirens; assembly: GCA_007258455.2. Taxonomy (NCBI): domain Eukaryota; kingdom Viridiplantae; phylum Streptophyta; class Pinopsida; order Cupressales; family Cupressaceae; genus Sequoia; species Sequoia sempervirens. The sequence continues at coordinate 83,512 of VDFB02260728.1, read as the reverse complement.
TTCTTTATCTTTATTGAATTCAATTATTTGATTAATTGGTTAGACACTTTTACATTTGCAAAAATACTGCATGTTTAGTTTATAAAATAAAACACTTAAATTATTATTATTATTTTTTAGATTAGAAAACTAAAACATAAACAAAATATCTTTTACCCCTAAATCAACATTTTTGTCTTTTCATCACTTTTCTTCTACTTATTCTATCTTTACTTCTCTCTTCTATCTTCGTCATCTTAGAGGAAGTAAGATTATTTAATCATGTCATATCTCTTTTTACAATATTTTCATGTGTTTGACAAGCCGTGTAGTAGTGATGATTTTGATATTTTAAATGAAGCCCTTGATGTCTTCATCACAACAAAATTATCCTCTACAAATCCTAAAATATCTCTTTATCAAAGATTACTTAACACAATTAAATTTGTGAAACCAATAAATATTTTTCATCTCCATTCTAATGTTCCTTAGTCACAATATAATTGTGTTCTTATCATTCAAGGCGATGCAAACCCACACCTTGACCTCCTAATACATTCTAAACTTTGTAAAAAAACTTACTCAAAATATTAATATTGATCAAAATGTGTTACAACTACCTCATTATCATGTAGTTTCTCACACATATAATACCTAAAACAAAAAGCAACCTAAACAAACATCGATTGTTCCCACGTCTAGCTTTCTCAACATTTTCTTCCTCTCCCACCTTGTCTTCCTCAACATGTTGGTAAAGAGTACAATTTTTTTGAGAAATTTCATGCTACTCTTGTGAAGATATCACATTGTGAATTGATATAAAATCACCTGTGTACCATGGGATGATCCAAGAGGCCTTATAGAAGATAGTGGTACCACCTTTTGTTAGATTGAATGATGTAACAACCTTATTAGATTACATGCCCACCAACATGAGTTACCTTCTTTTGAGATTCGACAACAACATAATCCTCTCATGATTCTAGTTATCATTAATCAAAATGGAATAAAGAATACTTTAATTGATAATGGATTATGCCTTAATGTTTGTAGCATTGACCTATTACATAAGATCAATGTTGATACATCTCACATAAAACTTGATGCTCTTTCTATTCATGGATTCTATAGTGTTGGTAGATAATCATTAGCTACAATAACACTAATGGTTGAGGTGGGACCTATGAATTTCCCCACCCTTATCCATGTCATGTCTAATTCTCTTTCATACAATATTCTTCTTAGTAGACCATGGATTCATTCCACAAGGGTGGTCCTATCTACTCTTAATCGTACAATGAAGTTAATCTATAATAATAAGATCTATATGGTTGAGGCTGATCTAAATCCAAAAAAATGTTTCCAAGTAGAAGTCAAATATTAGCCTCCTATTTTTAAATCTCTTAGTGTGTTTGTCAAAATGGTGTAGATTGAATGATTTAAACAATAAGAAACCAAACAACACCAAAAAAAAACACTCAAGATTATGCCAGGAAAGCTCAATTTGACATAACAAGCCTCCCGTTGAGTAGATTTTCCTATCCCAAGTTATCACCTCAAGCTAGAGGTATAGTTTTCATCTACATCTCTTCTTTCTTAAGAACTTAGCTTATCTCAAGTAGGAAATCCATCCAATCAAACTTTTATAGGATATCGATCATAGTTGAGAGGATACTATCAACCATCCATCCAATAATCGTCTCATCGGTTTAACTGCATCCTTAAACTTAGGATACTCTCCCATTGTATCATCAAAATTATCCTAATCTAAGATTAAGCCAATTTTGAGTATGAGCTTCATCCAAATCCCAACCGATCTTCCACATCCAAGATCTTCAAATATCAAAACAAATCTTAAGATCCATCATTTCATGTTCTTCTAATCAATTCCATTTTACTTATAATAATCTATTCTTGTTTTTTTTCATCCATGCCCATCCAATCCAATATCATGAATCATTATCCCCCCTTGACACAACCAAAAATAGTAATCAAGGGAGATCTCGATTACATTGAATATGATGTTTATGGTTTTGTTGATCAAGATGAGTACAAAATAGACCCCTTTGATGTCGTCATTGCTAGCAAGATTTCTCCAAGCATCTTCCAAAATCCAATCACTAATCCAAGCTATTTCACCATGCCTCCATGAACACCCATCAATAATCCTTGTGTTATCTTTTATAATGGAAATTCATTAGATCCTCCATCTACATCTCCATCCTATCCCTCATCCACCTCTCCCTCTTATCTATCGCATGCATATCCATATCATCCAATATCCATACCTCCATCTTCTCCCCTAGCCATATCTCAAGCTCCATCCTTGCACAACAATACTATCACCTTCATCCCTAGTCTAAATCCACCATCCACATCCTCCTAACTCAATCCACCTTTCACAACCTCCTATCTCAATCCACCATCTACTTCCTCCTACCTCAATTCATCATCCATGTCCTCCTATCTTAATTCACCATCCACTTCCTCCTACCTCAATCCACCATCCACATCCTCCTATCTCAATCCACCATCCACTTCCTTCTACCTCCATCCACCATCCACTTCATCCTATCTCACTCTACCTTTTGATCCCTCATACCTTAATCCTTCCTTCAATCCATCATACTTCCATCCTCCATCTAATCTTGACCCTGTTGGCCTCCAACAATTATTTAATAACTAAGCCCTTACAGTTGTGATTCAGATATTGGAAATCCAAATTGAATAGTCATTTCAATCATCATGAAGGCACATTTAACTTGCCAACCCAGCTACGTAAACTTGAAATGGGTCAACACAGTATGTGCACTAGAAATCCAAAGTAGCCATTTTCATTCTACAACTAAGAAAGACACAATGCTGAAAGTAAATTGCTTGGAAAGGAACAACATAAATGTTGAACATCAACCAACAACTATACTAAGCTGAAATGCATGACATAAATGAAAATATGAGCAAACAAATAGGAAACTACTATGTCTGCTTTGGCTGCAGGAATAGTCACATAATGGAATTCTAGTGGCTACAGGAACAATCAGTGCTAGATTCTTAACCAATTACTGAACATAAAGTAATAACTAAAATAAACTAATGGAATGCTCACCAAGTGGGCCCCCTTGGATGAGTATCCTTTAGAACTAATGTAAACTCGGATGCACAGACTTATAACTTCATTTTATCCATTGGAAAACATGAGTATAATAGAGCAGTGTAACTGTATTACTGAAAACTAAGAATGCAAGTGCATCATCAGATCGTGCAATCTTCAGGGAAGGGGCATCTGACTCTTATTTATACTACTAACTAAGCAAGGCGGCCAACTCCACAAATTAGGAGGATGCCATTTTAGGGAAAGCAGAGAAAGTGGAGAGGTAGTTACGCATGCATGGAATCTGGTCAGACATATTTGTCTTAACACAGATTTAGCATAGCAGTGACACCTGCATTTGCTCAACAACATTAAAGACCATTTACAAGGCGGTTACAACTCGATTTGCATGAGGAATCTCTCGTCATTGACCTCTGTTGACCTTTGAATGATTCCCTTGTTGACGTTATGGTGAATGACCAGCTGGAAAATTTTCTCAATTTAGTGGCCTCTAATCATATCTACATGGCAATATTAGTATGCACAATAATTGCATATATGTAACTATCTTAAAGAACATTCATTAATCCACATGTAGAATTAGCACAGATGGTCCATATAACATGTCAATGTCATTAAAGATTTGCAAAAATAAAATTAGGCCCAATGTCTATGGTTTTGAGAAAATATCAACATTCAAACATCAAGGTCCATGACAACTTCAACAAATAAATCATGAATTCTACCAAATTAAACCATAAACTAGACTCATCACTCCCCCAACCTAAGGTTTTATTGGTCCTCCAATAGGGGAAGGGTTGTTCTTCTGCTTAATCAATGCCCTAAAATTTGCAACCGCCAACTATCCCACGTCAGTGCTTGTTGTGCATGAATCAGGATCCCAATAGAACACTTGTTGTCTGTCCAATATGTTCCATCTCTATCTCTTTGTAGCAATATCATAGTGGTAATACCTAAAATTTGGCATGGGCCACATCAGGATGGGTGACTAGAAAGTCAGTGGAAGCTAAAATCATCCCTTTGTCCTTCCAATCTATATATATCTATCAATTCTTTTAAGTGTTGCAACATAGTTCTGTATAGAGTGGGGCTTAGCTTGTTTTAGCTCATTAGTTAGGCTATTCTATCTTTCTGACAGGGATTTCTTCACAGTTTCCTATTTTGCTTTTGCCACCACCTCATATTCATTGTAAACTCCTTTTATCTAAGGCATGATTCTATTACAATAGCTAGGTCTGAAAAGAATTTTGTGTCAATCCTTGTAAATGTCCCTTGGGTTTCTTGATTCAGCCCTGATGGGAAGAGGCATGTTGGATTCCATTTGCCTATAAGCCCCATATTGTTGTCCCCAATTGATCTCATTTTGTACCTAGGACATAAATTCCCTTAATTGGACATCCCAAACATACAATAGTGGATTCCAATAATGGTCTTGAGTCACAACATAATTATGCAAATAGAATTCACACAACAAATTCTTCATCTCAAGGGAAGCAATCTGATAAGCATTGAAAAATTCAATAGGAGTCTCAATGGAAAGGTTCAAACCTAAGACAATCCTTGCCAACTTAAAAGAAGGATATTTCTCCTTCAAATGTAGAGCATAGAACCTTGGAGGGGTCTTGCATTCTACTATCTGGGGTACCAAGGTTGTCATATCGTCCACCTTCTTTAAAGTAGCAATTTCTACATCCTTGTCCTCAATCACTTCATCTCTCTTTTGAATTTCCTTCTTCAACCTGCATTTCTCCTCTTTCCATTCCTCCTCCCTCCTTTTTATCTCTTTTCATAAGTTCAAAATTATTGTGTGTACTATAAAATCAGGGGAGTTATGTATTCCTACCAACTTTTTTCCTGGCACTGATGCTTGCTCTCCATATAATACCAGCTACAGGGATTTGGGTTGTTCAGTTAATTCTTGTTGCAGGGGTATTGATTGTTCTCCCAATTCTAGTTGTAGGGCCTCTTGTTCCTATTATTGCTCATGTTGTAGGAACTCTTGATTTTCCTCATACCCTTGATTCTCAACTTGTTCTACATTATTAGCAAGATTTGTTAGTGTTACGTTTGCTGCTTTCTCAAATATGTCCTCTTCCTCGACATTCACCTACCCCATTGGAGCTTTTGTGTCCCCCTGTGATGTTTTTCTAGGCTTAGGGCTTTCCTACAGAGGCATATCAAAAGTTAGCCTAGCTGGTCCTGATTTTCTGGGAGGGCTTTCACGTTTTTCTTTAGCTGCAGGATGAATAGTGTCAGCCTTCCGCTTCTTAGAGCTTGGTACTTCTTTTTTCTGTTGGCTGATTTTTAGCTTTTCCTTTTCTTATTTTTGCTTCTCTCTTATGTGTCCTAGTTCTCATTAGGATGCCAAGAGGAATATCATCATCAAAATCTGGAGAGGAACTTCATTTGTTTGAGTGCTTTGTCTTAGAAGAACTAATCTCTATGGTTGGTTTTGTTGTAGGAGGGTTTACACTAGGATCTGTGCCAGAGGTTGAAGCACTAGGAGTGGCTTCAACCGTGCTCAATCTCCTGATATACCTACAAGGTTGAGGTAAAACCCTAGGTCACAAATGCTCTGGTCTAATTTGATCAATATTTGCAAATTCTTCCCAAGTCATCTCAAACACATCATGCAGAGACTTCTCAACTAACAATTTGATCAAACAATGGTGGGAAATGATATTGTCCCTACCTTTTTGAGTCTCGGCTGCCATGATTGAAGGAAGGTGGTATAGCATGTTCGAGACATTCATCCTCCTCCCGTGCCTCATGTGATTCAAGAGTTTGAAGTGCACAAAATGTAGATTCGACAGGCGTCCTTCACAGGTGATATATTTTATAACATAAATAGCTATTTGCTTCCATGACTCAAGCAGAGAGGTTCTCTTCACTCTTTTTTTGTCCACGCTCAATGGAGGGTCACTAGGTTCTATAAATTCAACCCTAGCGGACCTGGCATCTCTGGAAGCAGGGTAATTTTCACTGTCGATAGGCAACCCTGTAACTTTTGCAATTCTTTCTTCAGTAGCCAATACTTCTAGCCCTTTTACCATGGATTTTCCTTCAAATAATGTTTGGGAAAATTCCAAAGAAAATTTTTATCAAAACCATTAAGCTTCAGGAAGTAGTCTAACCAGCCACAATTTCTAAATTTAGCCTGTGAAAGTGCATCCTACAGTAATACGTCATGAACTGTGGGTTCATTCCTAATTAACCCACCTCCCATTGTCTGCAATCAACAATCACTCTACAAATTTTTCCTTCCTGCAACATTGTCAAACTTCCAACGCCAATGTCATCTAAATTTTCCCTTTCTGTTTTACCTTCTTTTCTTTTTGTTTTACCTTTTGGTGACTTAAGATTATGACAAGATCAATAATGGCATTAAAGGAGTAATAAAGGAAGGTTGTGATGGAGAAAAATGGTAGTGGTAGTTGGTGTCACCTCACACTTACAAGCCGTCATCTCACTCAAAATTCAAATTGGCTCGATTTAAACTTTGTTGACGTAGACTAGCATGGACTAACATGTGGGAAAAGTATTCACATCTTTTCCCCCTCAACCTAAATTTGAGCATGTGTCCTCACATGCGAGGTGGTAAGGATGATTTGACAGGGACAGGTAATAATGACATGCTATGGTGAACATCCATATTAATTCACAACAACTAAATGAATGCACTAAAAACAATTAAGATATATCAATTAATGTGCATGTACCTGGATTCATGGAAGATTCACTGCAAAGATTGTGGAGAAAGTATTAGTCGCCTTTTAAGAAATAAGTTAAACAATTAATGAAAATGAGGTGGAATGAGGTGAACTGGAATGAAGTGAAGTGATGGAAGAGAGAGAAAGGTGGAGATAGATGGGTAGATGGGTGAAGAAGTGGACTCCCACAAAAGTGGAAGTCTTTATTATGAAAAGGTACATACCTTTGTTAGCCAGAAGGAGGGACACTAGGTCCACTTCCCTCAGCTGCAGGAAGCTTGAGTGTTGCACATTCTGAGTGAATTTCTGCAGGAACTCCTCTTTGAAAGTTGGCTTGTGATACAATTTGAGGCAATGACCATTAACAAGCAGCTTAAATCTGACTGGGTCAATAGTAGTGAGTTGAACAACACCATTGGGGAATACTTCAACAACCTCATATGGTCCTAGTCACCTTGTCTGTAATTTTACTGCATTATCTTGATACCTTGAATTGTAGAGCAGGGCCCAATCTCCTGGTTGGAATTTCTTGTTCTTGATGAATTTGCCATGCCACTTGATTCTATGATTCTGTGCTACCTCTGTATGATGCAAGGTTGCTCTCCTCATCTCATCCAAAGCATTCAGTTGCATGATTCTTTCTCTTTGTGCTTCAAAGATATCCATCCCCAAGTCTACTATAGTCCTAAGAGTCTTATGTTCAAATTCAATGGGCATCATAACTGTCTTTCCATACAACAACTCAAATGGAGTGAAGCCTGTAGTTGTTTTCTAGGTAGTTCTGTAGGCCCAAACAGCTTCTGGTAACCTATTTGCCCAATCCTTCTTGTGGATAGCTACTGTTTTGGTAAGAATAGCTTTAATTTTTGTGTTGGTCACCTCAACTTGGCTATTGGCTTGAGGGTGATAAGGAGTAGACTTCTTGTGTCTTATATTGTACTCATTGACTAGTGCTGCAACAAGGGTTGATGTGAATTTAGCCCCTTGATCAGTCACTATCTCTCTTGGAACTCCATACATTGTGAAAATCTCCTCATAAAGAAATTCTACAATCTTATTGTCTCTTGCATGCTTCATGGCCTTAGCTTCTACCCACTTAGTTACATAATCAGTACATACTAAGATATAAGACTTACCATTTGATGGAGCATCAATGGGTCCTACAAAATTCAATCCCCAATTGTTAAAGGGAGTGATTACTACTTGAGGGTAAAGTGGCATCTCATCAGATTTGGTTGGTCGGCCCATTCTCTAGGATCTATCACATTTTCTTGTATACCTTCCTGTATCCTTGTGGAGCGTGGGCCAATAGTATCCTATGTTCAAAATCTTCATTGTTGTCCTCTTGGCTGCAAAATTTCCTCCACATGGTTCATTGTGGCGTGCATGCAAAATATCATATGTCTCATCTTCCCTCCCACATCTCCTCGTGACATGGTTTGGTCCAGTATAAAACAAACATCCAACAATCCATGAAAAAGGAAAAGATTATTCAATGAGCACCCTTCTCTCTTTTGGAGAGAAGTGAGGAGGAAGTCTCCCTATGACCAGATAATTAGCTATGTTAGCATACCAGGGTGTTTGCACATTGATGGAGAATAGATGATCATCAGGAAAAGAGTCATCTACGGATTGATTGTTCCCTGATGTAGTCAGCCTCAAAAAATTTTCTGCAACAACATTGGCCTTCCCTGGTTTATCCACAATGGTTATGTCAAACTCCTACATCAACAACCATCTTACTAGCCTACCAGAGATCAGAGGTTCATTCATGAGATACCAAATGGCTACACGATCAATGTGCACAAAGATTGGATAGCCTATTATGTAGTGCCTAAATTTGTTTAGGGCATAGATCACGACCAACATTTCTTTTTGTCACTGTATAGTTGAATTCAGCTCCTTACAAAATTTTTGCTAACAAAATAAATGGCATTTTCAATAGCTCCTTCTTTATGTCCTATGATTGATCCTATAAAATGGTATGATGCATCTGTATGGATGTGGAAATGAAGCTCCCAATTAGGACCTTTGAGTACAGGAGCATGAGTCAAAGTTACCTTTAAATCAGAAAATGCCTTGTCACAGTCTTCTGTCCATTGGAATTCAGCATCTTTGGTTAGGGGAGTGTACAATGGTGCTGCTATTTTGCTGAAATCCTTAATGAAATGCCTATAATAGCCTACATGGCCCAAGAAACTCCTAACATCTTTTTGTTTTGCAGGTGTGGGCAGATTTGTGATCACCTCAATCTTTGCAGGATCTACTTGAATTCCTTTATGAGAGATGTAGTGGCCAAGAACTACACCTTCCTGCATCATCATGAAGCACTTTTCATTATTTAAAGATAGATTTTGGTCTTCACATCTCTGTAGTACTCTCCTGATATTTTTCAATGCCTCATTGAAATCAACACCATAGGTGGTAAAGTCATCCATGTAACTTTTCATGCAATCAAGAGAGATGTTTGACAATATGCTCATGACTGCCCTTTGAAAAGTTACAGGTGTGTTGCATAAGCCAAATGGGAGTACTGAGTAGGCATAGGTCCCCCATGGATAGGTAAAGGTGGTCTTCTCCTGGTTTTTAGGTGCAATTTGGATCTAGTTGTAGCCGCTAAATTCATCTAGAAAAGAAAAGTACTACTTTCCTGCAAGTGAGTCCAAAACTTTATCTATGAAAGGTGAGGGAAAATGGTCCTTTTTGGTGGCAGCATTGAGTTACCTATAATCAACACAAACTTTCCATTTCCCTCCTTTCTCGGGAACAATCACCAATGGAGACACCCACTGGCTATCTGAAATGGGGTAGATAAATCCTACATCTAGCAATTTCTACGGTTCCCCTTTTACAATTTCTCTTAGTGTAGGGTTAATTCTTCTTTGTGGTTGCCTCACTGGTGTACAACCCTCCTTGATGTATATCCTATGAGTGAAAAGCTTAGGGTCCAATCCTTTCATATCATGATAGTCTCATGCAAATGCATGCTAGTGTGTCCTCAGTAAGTTTGTCAATAACAAATGTTGTTCTTCACTTAGTTTGTTGTTAATATTTAGATATTTTCCTTCTGATACCTACACTTGTGTAGTTAACTCTATCATATCTGCGTCATTAATACATGGTACCTTGAGTTCATATGGCAGCAATATATGGGACATACCTATTGTTGCAGGAAGTCCGACTGCAAGAAGAGTGATTGCAAGAAAAATGGGAAAAAGTGTCTTCACTGAATCAACAAAATTAGATGCATGGAAGGATGATGCTTCCCCTACTTCAGAATGGTTTTGGATTATGTTAGCCAATACTTCATCTTCATTTTGAAGTTGCATAAAAGGAATTCTTCCTAACATCATAAATTGTGCCACAAAATTAACTTCCTCAACCTCTTCACCAACATGTGGCCATACGGGATTATCCCCATCATGGGATGGTTGTGTAGGAGGATAAAGAACAAAATTTTTGGTGCTCTTCCCATCATAAATGGTCATGTCACCTGATTGACATCTTATGTAGGCATCTGCAATTGCTAATCATGGCCTTCCAAGAATAATGGGATACCCACCTAGTGTAGCTTTAGGAGAAAGAATCGTGAAATCTGCTAGGTACTCCCAGGAGTGTAGAATTACCACAAGATCCTCTACTATACCATCAGGCTTAATAGTAGAACTATTAGCAAGCTATAGAATAGCAGGAATAAATCTCATGTTTGCAACATTTAGTTGTTGTAGGATGTTCTTAGTCTTTACATTTATTGCTGCCCCCAAATCAATCAAAGCATTCTTTATTTGGATCTCATTTATAACAACTCCTACCACAGGACTACCTGGGTCATTGTACTTAGGGACAATCACTTTCCCAAGTATGATGTCAGCCAATTGTCCCAGCACATGAACCGTAGTGGGGTCTTTCTTTTTCCTGCCTAGCTTCTTAAGGCATGCTTCCTTAATTGCTCTGCCATATATGAGAACATCTTTTATGGCTTAAAATACAGGTATCTAGACACATATATGCTTCAACTGATCCAAGATGTCAAAGGTTGTGTCCTTTTCTTCCTTTCTCTTGGAAACTTCCAATCTCTAAGGAAATGGTGGTTCTTGTTTAGTCTGCTTGACTGGGACAGGTTTAGAATTTTTAGGTGCACTTGGTTGAATGGGATCATTCAAAGGTTCCTCTTGCTCTCCCATAGGAAGCTCAGTGATAGTGGATGTGGAAGGGGTTGGTAAAGTAGTTCTTGAATGCAAGTGGATGCCATTCACACTCACAACATGTGTAGGGATTTGATTTGAATCAGCAGAGTATACTGGTTGTTGTTGTGGTTTGTTATTTAGGTCAGGTGTGGGCTGAGCTGGTAGTTGAGTAGGTTTGGGTGGATTTAAGCTTGGATTAGCAAGAGGAGGCATTAAAGCAGGTTGTCGGGGCTGAGAAGGTGGTTGCATGTAACTGGTTGTCTAGGTTGGCCATTGTTGTCTTCCCCTCTACTGATTTGTTTGCTGCCAATTTCCTAGAGGTGGCTGCTAATGTCCTTGAAACTGCTTCCAATTCCCCTGAGGTTGCTACCACTGGGGTAGAGAGTTTTAATAATTGGGCCAAGCATTTGGAGGGTTACCCCAAGGCTATGGTGGATATCCTCCATAGTTGGATGGATATGGGGGTTGTCATTGGTTACCAAATGAATAAGAATTGAAATATGGTCGAGCAAAAGATAGTGGATACAGTGGCATACCTTGTCTTGGAGCTCACGACCTCCTTTGTGCAACATAGTATACTTGATCTTCTTCAATCTGGATTGGTTTGAACTTAGGTGGAGTTTGCTTACTTTCAATATTAGCTACCATATTGCATCTGCAATCCTTCTTTTGTCTACAATGGGGGCAATACTTTGCCAACATTGCCTCTGCCTCCTCTTGTTTCTTCTTGGCCTAAAGTGTATCCAACTAAGTAGCTAGATTGTTTATGAGTCTTACTTGAAATATGCCAGCAAGTTTGTGATCTACATCCTTGAAAATCCACTGGTAGATGACTTACCCATAGAGGATTGGTAAGCTCTCCCTTTCTTTGAAGTTGCCCTATAATAGTTTTGGCATATTTTCTTGATGTCTTCCCAAGGAACTTGGGTGATATCTCCTCCTGCCATTAGGTCTAAGGCATCAATGCAATTCTCATTAATTCCTCTTAGGAAAATAAACTTTTGTGATTCTTCATTGAGGGTATGGTGTGGATATTTTTATAAGCAGAACAAAAACCTTGAAATATAATCCTTCAGGCTCTCATCCTCCTTTTGTTGCATTATGAAAATGTCATCTCCTCTCATGTCATTGTCCTTGCAATATTCCTTGTATTTCTCAAGGAACTTTGTCTTCATGTCCTCCCAAGTCTCCATAGTATCTCTGCCTAGGCTCATAAACCATATTAATGCAACCTCTTTCAAAGTGGTGGGAAATAGCTTAAGCCTATGAGCATCAGTGGTATAATCATAACTCCTGCAGAGTATGTCAAACTCAAACAAGAAAGTATCAGGGTCTTTTGTAACAAGTCCATAGAACTTAGGAAGGGATGAAGTAGGGATATTTTTTAGATTGTCAACTTCATTTTGATGAGCAATGGGGAAAGGAAAAGCTGGTTGGTTAAGTTTTTTTATATTTGCATCACCCATGCCTACCTGATGGATTTCCAAAGCAAAGGGATTCTCAAGCTAATTTTAATCTTAAAAGGAAGCTTCAGAACTAGTCAGATCAAGAAATGCATCAACAAAAGGATATGGTTCTTATTCTTCTTCATTTCTTGGTAGATTTGGAAGCTCTTCTAGCTGGAATGGATCAAGACTATTAGGAAGAAATCTCCCATAAGTATCTCTTCTCCTTCCTCTATGCATGCGGTATCGACTAACTATCAGCCAACTCACACAAATAATTGGTGAAGAATAAGGGGGGGTCATTACTTTCATAAATGAGGGGCATACTAAGAGGAACTTTCATAAATACTACGACAAGAAAAACTATCAATGACTCCAAAGAACTTCCTAGTTTGACACCATCCCAGACAACAACATAAAAAATGTTGGCCTTCAAGAATTATTTAATAACTAAGCCCTTATAGTTGTGATTCAAAGATTGGAAATCTAAACTGAATAGCCATTTCAATCATCATGAAGGTGCATTTAACTTGTCAACCCAGGTACATAAACTTGAAATGGGTTAGCACAATATGTGCACTAGAAATCCAAAGTAGTCGTTTTCATTTTGCAGCTAAGAAAGACACAATGTTAAAAGTAAATTGCTTGGAAAGGAAAAACATAAATGTTGAACATCAACCAACAACTATACTAAGCTGAAATGCATGAAAAATGAAAATATGAGCAAACAAATAGGAAACTACTCTGTCTGCTTTGGCTGCAGGAATAGTCACATAATGGAATTTTAGTGGCTGTAGGAATAGTTAGTGCTAGATTCTTAACTAATTACTGAATAGAAAGTAATAACTAAACTAAACTAAAGGATGAAATACTCACCAAGTGGGTCCTCTTGGATGAGTATCCTCTAAAACTAATGTAAACTCAGATACGCGTACTTATAACTTTCTTTAATTCATTAGAAAACATGGGTACAATAGAGCAGTGTAATTGTATTACTGAAAACTAAGAATGCAAGTGCATCATCAAATTGCGCAACTTCAGGGAAGGGGCATCTAACTCTTATTTATACTTTTAACTAAGCAAGGCGGTCAACTCCACGAATTGGGAGGATGCCATTTTAGGGAAAGCAGAGAAAGTGGAGAGGCGGTTACACATGCATGGAATATGGTCAAACATATTTTTCTTAACGTAGATTTAGCACAACACTAACACCTGCATTTGCTCAACATTAAAGACCATTTACAAGGTGGTTACAACTCAATTTGCATGAGGAATCTCTCGCCGTCGACCTCCGTTGACCTTTGAATGATTCCTTTGTTGATGTTATGGTGAATGACCAACTGGCAGAATCTTCTCAATTAAGTGGCCTCTAATCATATCTGCATGGCAATATTAGTACACATAATAATTGCATATTTTTAACTATCTTAAAGAACATTCATTAATCCACATGTAGAATTAACGCAGATGGTCCATATAACATGTCAATGTCATTAAAGATTTACAAAAATAAAATTAAGGCCAATGTCTATGGTTTTGAGGAAATATCAACATTCAAACATCAAGGTCCATGACAACTTCAACAAATAGATCATAAATTCTAAAAAATTAAACCATAAACTAGACTCAGATCCCCCCACTAATCCTGATCCTCCACCTACTCTTAGTCCTCCATTTATTCCCAAACCAACATTTAATCCTAATTCTCCAATCCATAATCATAATCCTTCATCTATTTCCAAACCTCCAACTAAGCCTAAAATATACAAGTACCTCATTTCAAAGTCATTTGAGGACTTCTAGCAAAGAAGTCATCACCAAATCCAAATCCCAAAGTCATGGATTCATTTCACCCCACTCTACCCTATAGGGTGATTGTTGAAAAATGAGTTGTTTTCTTAGCTTAATACTCTGTAAAACTTTAATATTGCTGATCTAAGTAAGTATTTTATTTGTTACATATATTCTTTGTGGGTGATTATCTTGATTAATCCATTTTACTATTGTAGAATGTAGAGAGAAGTTGATAGAAGAACTAGACAGGATATTAAAAAGATCACACAAGATGTACCATGGAGAAACCCTTTCGAGAAAAAACTCCACCAAGAATTATTATATTATTCAATCTCTAAATTACAATAGCTCCAATTCTTGCTTGAGAATGCTTCTTTTGTCTTTACCAATCTTCTTCACACCTGCAATAACAATTCTGAAAACTCTCTTCAACTTGAATGAGATATAGAGATAATATACAACCTTGTAATCTCCAAATGGTGATAATTACAATGCACAAGCTCCAGCCCTTGAAAAGGCACGCCATATTCCTTCAAGTTGAGTTATTTAGTGAAGAATAAAGCTTACAACATGTGCTTCATGCATTTGGGCGTCCCAAACTGAAGCTACAACTTCTCCTTCACTTCGGTGATAATTCCAAAGCTCTTCCTCAAAGTTGGCGCCCTTAAGTAATCCTACTTAAATGAGCCTTTAGAAATATCTTATCATGCATGAGAGGTAAATCCAATAAAGCATCTTGGTCACCCAAGTTGGCTCCAAGTGATTTCTAGTTAACTAAAACATTTACTCAACACCATTCATGCATTCAGAAGTGTTAACTGTTATTCTGTATAGTTAATTGAACACAAGGTGAGTGTCACCTTACCATGTGGGTTTCCCATGTGTCCCTATTATTTAGGAACTCACTATGGACGCCCTCACATGCTTCATACATTTAGAATTAATTACAAATGCCAATAATCATGATTATTTCATCAAATATTAATCTCATCTTAATCTTAGTGTTGAACACATTCCAAGAATCTAGGAGATACATGAAATAATTAATGTTTATGATTTGCAATTGAATGGCAACCTATTTCCAACAGTGATTGTTTATGAGGCCCTTCTCTATTCCATTCCTATAATTCCTCGTCACACTCCTAACACCATCCAAATTGTTGAAACCAATGAACCCATCAAATCAATCCAATCTGCATCTCCTACTACTAGCATTATCCAACCCATCGAAACTATCTAACTCCTACCCCCATTTCTTAATCCTAGAATTAACCAAACCCATTCCTAGGCACTTCATGAATAATTTATCCTTCCATCCACCCCCTTTAAGGAGTCCATCTGACACTCATCCACCATCACACCATTCACAAAAGTTGAAACCTACCAAGAGCTTGTTCCCAAGCATACCAATACATGCCCTCATCCAAATAAAGATACCACCATCCCACCTAATCCCTCTCATGACCTTTTATCATCCCCTAGTTTAAATCAAGATCATACTATCCCAATTAATCCTTATTATGATCCCTTATCACTCTCCTCCAAATCAAGATCTTACCATCCCATCATCTCCAACTCATGATCCTTTATCACTGCCCACCCAAACTATCCCAACACCACCTCCATTTCCAATTGGTCCTCTTACATTCACCCATGGTGGTTCTCTTATAGTAAAATAAAAAATCATATCCACCATATATCCTCCTCCACCTAATAATCGACTTGCATTGTGCTTCCAAAATAACAAGCATCCTACCATAAATTGAATGCTCAAGACCATGAATTATCAAGGCAAAGGCTTGAGCCTTCACGAGAAAGGTATATTAGAGCCCATCCATATCAAATAAAATCCACAAGTACAAGGACTTGGCTACATACCTCAAGGCTCCCAACCCAGAAATGTTGGTAAAACTTTTGTACATCCTAAGCGAGCCTCTTCCAAAAGAATAATAGGTGCTTCCCACCACACCATCAAAATATGTATTACCATCCTTCCTCCATCATACACACCTAAAAATATTATTGCTATCCCTCCTTCATCCTCCAAATAAATTTTGGTTCCTTATGTCCCACGTCCAACAATACATATCCTCCATCTAATAAGTCTATTTTTGGCCCTTGTATCCCAAAATCCCATCCTCCATTTCATCCTACTCATTCCTTCATCCATCAATAACCTATCCCTATAACCCATCATAAAAATCCCATTCCTATAATCCCAAATTAGGACCAATAAAAACACACCTCCATAAGCATCACCCAAAATACTCCATCCATGCACCATCTCCAAAATCCTACCACTATCACCCCATTCATATTCTCTCCATATTGTCAATCTCTTCATATAACCTTCTTCTAGGCAGGCCATGGATTCATGAAATGAATGGTGTGCCTTCCACTCTTCATCAAAAAATTAAATACATTCACAACAACATATTCCACACCCTTGACTATGATCCTGAGCCTTATAGTGTCTTACAACTTGAGAAAAACAAAGAATATCCCTTAAACACATCAACATCAACTACACACGTGGAACAAATCACGAAGCTATTAGACGATGATTGGGCTTCCTTAGAATTCACACCACCACTCATGGATGACCCTTCGAAAGCATCCACCTCAACCACTTTAGACCAAAACATAACAAATTATACAACCTTTGACGAACACAACAATGAACAACCACTCGATTCAAAAGCAATGAAAAAGCTTTATGGAAAAGGTTACAAACTTATGAAGCAACTTGGCTATGGTGGAAAAGGATGTGGTTCTCGTGAACAAGGTATCCACAACCCTATAGATCCTATTACACAACAAACAACACATGGTCTTGGTTATTATCCTTTGATAGAAATTTCCAAGCCTTCACTCAACATCACCGCATCTTCACTTAATGTCAATATCATCACACAAAACACTAATGAATTGAATTCGTTAGATTTCAACCCTCCTATAATGGAGAGAACAAAATCTCGCAATTTAAAAAGTCTTGCATAGGTATGACAACTAATACTAAGCAAGATTTATCTTTGCAACAAACTACAGGACCATCTTACCCCATTGATCAAGAGGGTATCTTGTCAAGACTCCTCCAAGATCACTTGATCACCCTTCGTCCAAGAACTCAAAAGAAATTTTATTACAAGACTTCCTTTTGCGCCTATCATAGAGTTCATGGTCATTCCACTAATGAATGTAAGGCTTTGAGTAGTAAAATCCAACATTTTCAAGAGTTTGGTCTTCTTCATTCTATGGGGGCACCTAATTCCTCTAATTGATACTAATTTTCACTCTACCATGCATTTCATTAATCGTTTCGGCTCACCTTTGTCTTGAACTAAGTGGGGGAAAGGGGTTCAACAACCTTGTCATCATATGTCACTTGTTTCCTCCTTTGGCTAGTTGTTAACCTTCCATGAACATATAAGAACAAGCTCAAAATGTGGATGACATACCTTAAGTTGGCTCACATGTAACATACTCCCTTTTTCATGACATAGCTTATTAGAAACATATGACTTGGCATAGGGCTTTCCACGTAAGCTCTCATGTTCTCCTTCTACTTTAAATAAATTTCTCTCAATATTGGTGTTCACAACTACTTTAAAGTGGGGGCATACATCACCACTCAAATTTCATTGTGCGATTTCTTTCTTCTTGCGATGTGTCCTCTCCTTGGTGGAGTCATTGGGCTTAATTCCCTCCAAGAACATGATACTTCTTTTGTACTTATCCTCTCTTGGAGACATTGAGCATGATGTTCCCTAAGATGAGACCTTTCACGAACTAAGCAAAATCCCTTTGAACATCCCTTGCACTATTTTTCCATTTACAACAATCGTTATATGACCACCTTGCATAACATAGCTTGCATGCCTATGATCCCATCTTGTTTGTCTATGAATGTCAAGTATATAAAGTTTTGATTACCTTATTGAGCTCAAAAAAGAAAATTGTCATTATGGTGCCTTATTAAAGTTATCATGAAGTATAACTTTGATATGGTTGAGCAGGAAGCCCATTTCGAGACACGATTTTCCCCATAGCCACCTATGTGTTTGTGAGTGCATACCAACTAGCATATATACTTCACCTTTTGGGATTTCTCACCCCGCAGATGACCAAAAGTTTAGTGGTCCCAAAGTGAGTATACTTTTGGGATATCTCACCCGATGGATAGCCAAGAGTTCCATCACCCCTAAGTGAGTATGCATTTTCTTTCTGAAAAAAACAAAGCCTAGATCTAATCCACAACATGTTGGACAAATGGTCGAAGCTTGATCCACCTCATTTTCATTTCCTTATAGTTCTTGCCATTACATGATCATGTATCTTGTCTTGCTGCAAATCATTCACCTTGTATGTGTCTTTCATACTTATGTTGGCTTGACTTAGGATCTTGGATCCTAGGGGCTTACGCAACCTCCTTTGATCTTTGTCATTCTTTGTCATCTGCATTGGTACGATTGGACTCCGCTTGAATGGCTACTTTAGCGAGAGTTTGAAGCAAGTTCATCCTCTCACTAAAGTGGGGGCTTAATGTGCTGCCAAAAAGTGTATACTTTGCTTGATATGGGAATAATTGATGATAAATTGGACTTAATGAGGCCTTAATTTGGTGTTGTGAGGTATCTACACATCCACACTAGGTCTTGAACCCTTGCAAATTGAATAAAATGCATGTATTGATGTCTTGCAAAGAGTGTTGTAAGGTGTTGTAATATATCTTCACACTTTTCTAAGACCATAATGTTATAATTCACCTAAATAACCTTACCAAGACCTATTTCAAAGTGTTGTAATAAAATTTCACACTTTCCTAGGATTTTCATCAATATTTACATCTTTCTTATGCTTTAAATGGCCCCTTTATACACTTATAGGCCTTAATTAAGTGTCTTGTTGAAGAAGAACCCGATAAACATTTAATACATCTTAATTTCTGACATCCACTCAAAATTTCCCATGTGGACTAAGTCGCCACCTTGGGAAACTTAGTCCCATTTGGCTCAAAAATCAAAATTAATTCAAATTTATTTCCGGTTTTTATTCTTCAAGACCTAAGGTCAGCCTGTGACGAGGTATTCTTTGGGAATTTAGGCATAATTGTGTATAAATAAGGGTTTTTCCCCTCATTTTTCATCTCTCCTAACCCATCTCAACTCATTCCTCTTTCTTTCATCATTTTTCTCAAGCAAGCTAGGGTTTTATCATTCCAAGACATCAAGTGAGCTCTCTAAGTCATTCAAAGGCTAAATCAACATCCATTGCTTTAGAAAATCAAGATCAAACATCATGGAAAAGTACCAACTCCATTGTTTAATGCTTCATTACATTCTTTCTTCATTTGGTTTAATTACCTAAAAGGGTTTTGACCAAGGCAAACCCCCATGCCCTAACAATCAACATTTCTTTTTCTCTTCTTGTGTGTTTGCAAATTTAGGACCCTTGGAAGCTTGGAAATCATTGGAGACAAATTTGCAAGGTTTCTCAAGTCTTCTCTTCATTCAACAAGCCAAAATATCAACAAAAAGTCATTTTCAGGCCCGAAAATCAGAGTTTCAGAAGTAGACACCTGCAAGAAATTGAAGTGTAGATCTGGGGTATCCGTTTCCACTTCCAAATTTTTAGAGATTCATAAGTGGACTAAGTTTCAACCTTGGGATCGACTTAGTCCCACTGGACCTAATTTTTAGTGATTTTTATAGATCTGGGTTAACCCATTTAGCACAAATTGGTTTTTGGGCAATTTTTCCAAAATTGGGACTAAGTCGCCCAGACTGGCCTAAGTGTCCTAGTTGACTTCTGCATCAGTTTTATCAGGATTTCAAACCTTCATGCCATTCATTTTTAGTCTCTAGGTGCAAACATTCTATTAAATAACTCTCTATTTAGTTTTATTTGCATTTCTAAGTCATTTATTACATGTTTGCATATCACATTATGTTTTTTAGCACTTTGCATTTCTTAGGTTTTACATCATGAAATCATATTTCTTTCAACTTATTGCACTTAAGACACTACATTTAGACATATTCCATCCCTCATTACATTAATCTGAGTGTAGACATTAGAATTTTGTCCCATCTCTCTCCTTTTAGGTGAAAAACCCTATAAGAGTTAGAGAGCATTAAGGTGCCAAAATCATTGTTTACACAAACAAGTTAAAATGATAATATGCTACTTGATGTTAAATTACAATAATCCAATAGAAACAAAGGATGTGGTTACCCTCCCTTAAGAAAGCTAGTGATATTGAAGGAGAGTATGCAACTGTTAGTGTAGATTTTTTATTCCTTATTATAAGGTTTTTCCTACACATTTATTTAAGCTTGCTTAGGTTAATAAAGCATGTTTAATTAGGTGAGAGGATTATGAGGTGTCACCTTCCTACATATGAGCATCCATTTGCTATCTTGGGAAGATACTTTACTATCTTTAGTACAATAGATGGTTGCTTCTCATTGGTTGGTGTTGCCACCTCCTCCCTCTCTCTAGTCTATATAAGCATGCTACCTAGCTCATTTTTTATTCATTCGATAGTTGGAGATAGTAATCTGATGCTATTTTGCCTTGGAGCACTTCACATCAGTTTTCTCTCGGTATCATTGTTATTTTGCTCATTTTATTTGCATTTTACATTTTATTTGATCTATCTCTTTCAATTCGATTATGGGTTGTAATCTGTTTCTCAGATTTTAACATGGTATCGGAGCAAGTTTTGTAAGGTTATATTTTTTATAGAGATCTTGTAAAATCTTGTATACTCTTCTCTTGCATTTTATTTAACGATCTAGAGAATTGGAAAGGATTTATGAAGATCCAGTAATCTTGTTTCTGTTAATCGGCTTGCATACTTTGTGTTTCAATTAGTATTGCAGGTTCTAGCATGCCTTTTCATGTTTTAGGTAGCTGATTCAACCTTTGCATGTCATTTTTTGGTTTTTGGGGTCATTTTTTGTCGCTAGAGGCATCTATTTTACACTAGAGCTACATCTTTGTTACATCTGCAAGAAAAACGCCATTTGGGTTTTGTTCGCCGCATAAAAAAACCATCTGGGTACTTTTTATTTTTTGCATGCAGTCTGTATATTTTGCAGAAACAAACTCAAAAAGCTTCAGCCGTACCCCTCTCTGTTGGCAGTTGTAGATTTGAAAGTAGTTTTCAAATGCTTCGTTCTTGCTCATACGAACTCTGTTTTTCACGATTTTTTATTTTTTTTTGGCTATTTTTTCATTCTCTATGCACTAGTGTAGTTATTTTTTTATTTGGATGCAGATATTTTTCAGAAATTATAGACTCTCAGTTGTGACACTGCGCAGTCCTTGTTTTGGGAACTTCGAAGAGGCATAACTTTTGCATAAAATCTCGGATCAAGGTGATCCTTTTTTTGAAAGTGAGTGTTTTTTCGTGTAGTTTGCAGTGGTGTTGTTTATTTTATTAGGTATTGTGCCTAAGTTGTATTTTCAACATATGCTCCTTTTGAGGATCTGTAATAGCATTAAGATCAAGTCCACTCAGCATTTCTTGTTGGTGGTAATTGTAAACGCACTAAATATAAAGTGTTAAATCAAATTTTCTTGGGGGGGTTCTTTTGATATAGTGGAAATGAGGGGTTCATTGTGTTGACTCTTGTTCACACATATTCTCTTTTTCACACATGCTTTTATGCATCATGGTTAAAAAATTTAATGGGGTTAATTGTAATCATGAACTAAGATAAAGTTCCACTATTGGGGTTTAATCATGGATATTAGTAATGAATTTCACAAATCTGTTATAAGGCTAAATTCAGAGAACTATTTTTCTTGAAAGAAAGGGATAAAGAATCAATGCCTTGAGCAAGATCTACTACCCTATCTCCTCAGACTCGTTCCTGAGCCAAGTGACTATGATAAAAAGAATGCATGGTTTAACAACAATGACATGGTCTATGGACTAATATGTCTTACCATTTATGAGGATATTTTGCATCACATAGAGCACACTGAATGCCCTTTCACTGCTTGGACTATCATTCAGCAGTTATATGGAGACATTGAATCTTCATCTGAAAGTGATGCTTTCTTGGATGACCATGCACCTATTGAGATTCATGATGCCTCTTCTCAAGTGGAAATATCTTCATTGGATGATCAGTTTATATGGTTGAAATTCATTAATACCCCTTCACCATCTACTGTTGCTACTTTATATTCCAGTGTTCCTTCTTTGAAAGTTTCCAGTGATTCTTTGCAGCAGAACATTCATTGTCTTTTAGATTCAGCTTTGGATGATCTCTTGATAGGTATTTCAAAATTGTTTATGGAGACACATATTGCAGATTTGGGAGACACTATTGATGATATTCATCTTCTCTATAATGAAGTAAAATTTTCTTTAGATGTTGTGAGGGATCACTTTGACCCTTCTCTTCATTCTCTACATGATCATTCCCTAAAGTTAGACATGAGTGTGGATACTTTGGATCATCATTTGGAGAAGATATCTTCAGAAGAGATACTTGAGTCTTTGGGTTATGCTCTACATCAATCTCTAGGAGATTTTGATTTGTCATCTTCAATAGTGTGGCCTAGAACACCTAATTTGATTGTGGCAGCTTTCAACATCGACATGGGAATAATTGAGTCAACTTCAAAGACTTCATTAATCTTGCATGTTCTTCCTACTTATTCCTTTCAGGAGTGGGGAGAAAGTGTGCATACACCTTTGGTTGTGTTTCTTCCTAAAGGGAGGAATGTTGTTTGATGATCGTGGACCATCTTCTACATCCAGTTTCAAGCATCTGCCATTGGATCTCTTTGCGGGGGATTCTTTGTCCTTCCACTTCTTTCCACTCTCTCTATTTTGGGGGGGTATTTTCTCTATATTTAGGGGGGCTATTCCTCTTATGGGGGGATTCTCTTTTGGGGGGGATTTCATTGTACATGGGTACCTCATCAGGTTTGATTTGCTGGGACCCATCTCTATACCCACCTAAGTTATGCTTAAGGGGGGGTGTTAGTGTAGGTTTTTTATTCCTTATTATAAGGTTTTTCCTACACATTTATTTAAGCTTGCTTAGGTTAATAAAGCATGTTTAATTAGGTGAGAGAATTATGAGGTGTCACCTTCTTACCTACGAGCATCCATTTGCTATCTTGGGAAGATACTTTACTATCTTTAGTATGATAGATGGTTGCTCCTCATTGGTCAGTGTTGCCACCTCCTCCCTCTCTCTAGTCTATATAAGCATGCTACCTAGCTTGTTTTTTATTCATTCGATAGTTGGAGATAGTAATCTGATGCTATTTTTCCTTGGAGCACTTCACATCAGTTTTCTCTCGGTATCACTGTTATTCTGCTCATTTTATTTGCATTTTACAGTTTATTTGATCTATCTCTTTCAATTCGATTCTAGGTTGCAATCTGTTTCTCAGATATTAATAACACCTAATACAAGCCAAGTGAACCAAAGAGCTAGTGTAGAAGCCAAAGACCAATAAATATTGCGAGAAAATGGTGTAGAATGAGAACTAGAGCTAGATCAAATGAGTAAGATTTAAGGAGTGAATATAATAAGAGAAATGTTGAAATAATGGAGAAAAGGAATGCAAGAGGGCATTTTCAATGTGTTTGCAAGATACAAAGGCGTTACACTTCATGGGAAGGTGAAAGTGTAATGTCCCAATGACCACAAAGTTAGGGATCTTTTCAATATGTTTGCACATTGTGCAAACATCTACACATCGTGTTAGGGTTCACAACAAAAAAATCACTTAAATTTATGAAAAATAAAGGGATTGGGGATGGAATTAAAGTTAGGCAAAATGGGAATTGGATTATCAACTTTAATTAGGCCAAAGGGGAGGTTATGGAATGTGAAATTACATAGGGTGCAATTTTCGGCATTACATTTTACCCTCACTTTTACAAGCATATGTATTCTAACATGTGTGAGCTAAAGTGGAGAAAGGTTGAAGAGAATATAATCAGGATGAAGAGGATGTAGGTCTTTGATTTGGTATATGCAATAGAGAAATTGAACTAGTATGAAAAGAGGATACGGGTCTTCCAACTTGCAAAATAGTCTGCAATCTACCACAAACACATTAGCTACAAACAAACATGTTAGGCACAAAAGTAAAAAATAAACATGATAAAATTTGTAGACATGACATAATCTGATCAGATTAAAGACAACGTCGATAGGTATGGCTAGCAAGCCAGAGACCATATGACAAGTAAATAGGCCTATGGTTGTTGTAAACTACATTAAAGGATAGTCACAAAATAGACAAGTCTAGTCAAGTTGCCCCCAAGCTAGACGACTAGATCATAAGACATCAAAAATTATTTCTAAGACAAAATTTTGAAAAATAAGAATAAGTAGATATGATAGCCCCCCTTAGAATGATGTGTGCTATGCAGAGAAACACATGTTATTCTAAGGAAAATAAAAGATAGAGAGATGTTGTGGCATAATATACATACCAAGATGTATTTGTGGAATTTTGTCATACGAGGGACAACATAGAATGCACAACATCTAGAAAAGTAGAGATGAAGAAATCAATATAACAGGGGGATCCAATTATTCGAGGTCAAAACTGATTATAGATGTATATATAGATAAGATAGTATAATTTATATGAACTGTCATCACCCCCAAATGGAATTTTGTCATACGAGGGACAACACATAGAATCCACAACATCTAGAAAAGTAGAGATGAAGAAATCAATATAACAGGGGGATCCAATTATTCGAGGTCAAAACTGATTATAGATGTATATATAGATAAGATAGTATAATTTATATGAACTGTCATCACCCCCAAATGGATTGCAATAGGAAAAAGAGCACATGAAAACAAATAAAAAGTCGGTTCAACATGGAAGAGGCCTAAATGCCCTAACGCTTCGCATCGATCTTGACGTGAAAACTAAAATTTACAAAAAATAGAAGAATGATGAGACAAATTGATGAAGTTGTACAATAGATTTTCTCTCATGTATCCAAGTACTTACAAGGGTATCAAGGGTCCTCTAGGTGAGAGCATAAATAGTAATAGATAAGCTCAAGGAAACACGAGCAAACACACAAATCTAATCTAAATATAACAAAGAGGTAATGCTCTAATCTGACACCTCCAACAAGTCGTCTTGCTCCCAATATAGATCATTATAGGGGGAGGGAAGATGAGCCTATAAAGGGGGGATATCAAGAGTGCTGTCTTCCAACTCACCTACAACAAGAGACAAGGAGTCTACCTCAATGTCCTCATTAGTAAGCTCTTACGAGGTTAGCGCCATCGATCTAGCAAAGATAGATGACAAAGTTGACATATCCTCCAATGAGTCAAACATACACTTCATTGGAGTGAAGTGGTATGACTAAATAAGAGGAGGATGAGAAACCAGAGTCATTGTCAACCTCTAAAAAAGGGACAATGAAAAACTCTAGGGAAGGAGGTGCCTTATCCATCACAAGAATGATGCACACCATAGTAGAATAAGATAAAGAAGGCAAAGAATATTTTTTGTAACCACTGTGTCGAACAAGCTTGCGCTCAAGCTTACACTGAAGTGAATATTGTGGGTTCCTCACAACAAAAGTGAAAGAGAGAACGAGCCACAATAGACACAACCTTTGTATGAGGCATGTCGTCGAGCTCAGGGAAAGGAGGAAGATCTGGTAAAGAGTTGATCAAAGGAGGCTTTGTAGAAGGAGTGATGAAAACTTGCACTCGCTTAGGGTGAGTCTCATTGGGATCCATTAAGGAACCTAAAAGAAAAATAGAGGCAATGGGAACAAAAGTAGGAGTGGAAGCATAAATAGAAGTAGGAGTGAAGATAGAAGAGAAATTTAAGACAAGCAAAAACAAAAGTAGAAACTGAAGGGTCCCCCTCGTTCTTTTGTGAATCTTTGCTTTCCTGGTCAATGCTCGTTGGTGATGCTTATGCTCACGCGCAAGTCAGTTGTGACAGCTATGGGCACTAGGAAGGGCAACCTGTGAAGACTTCTAGGAATCTTGTTCCACTAAAGGAGTAGGCTCCATACTCGTTGGTAGAAGAACATGCTCTTGAGGATGAACAAGAGGAGGCACATAGATAGATATGGGGGTCTCAAACACGGGCCCCTTTCCTTTGTCTTCTTTAGAGTAGGTGGAGGAATGGGAGAAGGCCTCCAAGGTTGAGATGTAGGAACACTAGAATAGAAGCCAACCCTCGATGCTTGCTTCCCCTTACCATAGAGGGCGGGTTGGGGGATGATGGGCTTAGTCATTAGTACTTTTTATATTGCTTTTCATATGGTTTTAGACACTTTACATATATTTACTAAGTACTTTCCAAAAAAAAAATTCCATGATATGTTATCCTTTCATACATACTTTGCAACTTTGAACCTAGTTTGTGAATATGAAATATGGTGATAATATTCATAGTATTGCATGATTTAAACATG
Organism: Sequoia sempervirens; assembly: GCA_007258455.2. NCBI lineage: Eukaryota > Viridiplantae > Streptophyta > Pinopsida > Cupressales > Cupressaceae > Sequoia > Sequoia sempervirens. The sequence continues at coordinate 56,834 of VDFB02260728.1, read as the reverse complement.
AGAATGTATGCATATGAATAAAATTATATGTTTAATTATAATGGTTAGTTGCATATGTATGTTGTGTGGATTAACCTCTCTGCAACTCAACACGTGGTAATAAGAATGGAGCATTTGAAGCAAGAACCAAAGTAGCGGAATAGGGCATTAGTGGAGTTCAAGTCGCCTAAAGTGCAGGAAGTTGTGGAGCTGAATGTGAGCCATCACAGAAAGAATAAATGTTGAAGAAGGATACCTGTTCGAGAATTTTGAATGTTTCCTTATGTGTCTCACATGTAAATTGTTTCATTGAAGTTATTATTTGAATATGTCTCTTATTCCTTTTCAGTTAGAATGAATAAGTCAGTTTGAGTTTCATGTCCTAGTACCTAGGAGTGGGATTAATGATTACAGCTAGTTAGAAGTTTGAATAAGACTCTCCCCATTTTTGTATAAATTTAGAGGATGAGTTTGTAGCAAAGTTAGTTGGTTGTTATAAGTTGTAAGAATTTAGTTATTTTCTAGTTCCAAGTAATCTAAAAACATGTTGAAATGCAATTATTGAATACAATTTGTAAGAAGGATTTTATTTGAATATATGGTGATATGCAATGAATGGACTTGTGTGTTACATGGATGCATAAGAATCTGAGTTAGATTTGGTTCTAAGTTAAGTGAGATAGTCCCTTGGGTTGGCCACTTGAGGTGTTACCCCTCACTTCATTTATTTACTTGCTCATTTATACATTCCTGTTAATTTTGTTTCCATTGCTTTATAAATGCATTGTAAAGTAAAGTAGAATAGCTCTTACAATTGATTACAACAATCGTTGTTCATGAACAAATATGTAATTAGTGAATCATAGCACTCTGAAGATTAGAATTGGTTATTCTGTTATTTTGAGTAGTTTTGGATTGATTTTGTACTTGTTATTAATAGTCATCTACAGCTTATGCTGCAGGTACCTGTAGCCATTAGGTTCCATAACTACTTTTATTGTTTTTGCAATTTTGTAAGATTCCAACAAAGTAGAATAGTTTGAATAAGTGTTCATAGGATAATCTAGGCGAACATTAGTCCGTGAAGGCACATATTGTGCAGTACCATCATAAGTTTATGCACCTTGGTTGATGATTTAATGTAGTCTTAAGCAATGTGAAGTGGACTATTCAACTAGTTAACCCTCTAAATTGAGTAAATTTTACCAAGTTCACAATACATTATCTTAGACTCTATAGGGGATAGTGGGAAAAATTGAGAGTTGGATGACTTGCGATTTAGATTTCCATAAAATGGGCACCTTGCCTTTTCTTGTGCTAGGCACAATAGGAAGAATTAGGAACACCATTGAGGGTTGTGAAGTTGGAGAAGAAGAGGAAGAAGAAGGATAAGGCCTATGGGTGAGAGCTTACTTGCCCTTAGCCTTCAAAGGTGCAAAGGACAAGGCACATTGTTGCACGTGCATAGAGGCCTTCATAGAAATCACTTGAGAAGAAGGTGAGAAAACAACATTAGAAACTGAACCTCTAGTCTTGTACCTTAAGTAGGGCTTGTATAGCAATTCCCCACAAGGTGGTATGGGTTTGACTAGAGCAGGCCAAAAATGGTCAAGGGAAAATCCCCCACATAACACGAGTGGTTTATATCTAGTGTCATGGATAGTATACACTCTGTCATCATGAGGAAACTTCAAACACTTGTGGATAACTAAGGTGACCAGATTCATGGAGAATAGCCATACAATGCCTAATCTAACCCTAAATAGGTCAAATTCAGGTATCACAACAAACGAGACTTCAAGAGATTTAGGTCCAACAAGGACTGACAAAGAGATAGAGCCAATAAGCAGGACAAAAAGACCATCACAAGTACAAATTGTAGTTTGTGACTCATCATACTTCTCCCTATGCAAATTATTTATAGAGAGGGTTTCCTCTATGATGACATTGACTCGATTAGTAGGGTCAACCATAATGTTATCATTGACTCTAGCCGATATGTATAACAGAGAAGGTTCCCTATTAAGGGGTAAGTCATGTGGTGTGAATGTTATATTGGGTGCCTTATCCACATGACTTGAAGGAATAATATGAGTGAATGAAACCATATACATGTATTCAAATGGGTTGGGATCAACAGATGAAAAAGTAGACACTATCAAATTAGCAGAATGGGAAGGGAAAGGATTTGTGTATATTTGTAGTTAGTTGTTAGGCTTGGCTACAATATTTGAATTTTGTTTCTTACCATCAAGGTAGATGGTACCGTTGTCTATGTGGTCTTGGATGATATTCCTAACACACACACAATCTTTAGTATTATGACTAGAGACCCCGTGGTATTGACAATTTTTTTTTCTTATCATACTAGTTAGGATAGGGTTCGAACAACAACCTTATTTTTGGGAGGGAAATTAAACCATATTTTAGAAATTTTTGAAAAAAATTCATGTAGGACTCTGATAATTTTGTGAAGATTCTATTATGTCTTGCAAAGTTCTTTTCAGAATGAATGGATATCATGTTTGTTACTACTTTGTTCTTTTTTTATTCCCCAAAAACATACACGACTAATCAATTATCTGGATGGGAGGATGAGGAGGAATCCTCGTACTACATCACTATTTGTTGATATTCATGTAATGCAAGACATAAATGATCAAAGGAAGGGTACTTCATCAAGAGGACCTTCTCTCTCAGCACTGACGTAAGGTTTATGACGAACACTCATTGAACATCATATTCTAACAGAGCATAGGAGATTTGTAAGAATAAACATTGGTATTGAGTAATGAAATCAATTACTCTTTTATGAGTTCCTTGCTTGCAACATGAGAGATCAGTGACAATGATCTTCAACTCAATTTTTTCCTGAAACTATTGCAGGAACTAATTAATCAATTGGTCAAGAGAAAAGATGGAGTTGTCAGAAAGCGAGCATAACCATTCCAACGCAACATCCTTAAGGAAACACAAAAATATCTTTGCCAACATGGAATTTTGATAAAGGAAATCAATACACATGGTAGGAAAGGAGGAAACATGGGTTTGCAGGTCTCTCCTCCACTATACTTATCAAATATAGGAATCTTTGCCCCTTAGGGTATAAGAACATTCAAAATAGCAAGGGATAGAGGGCTACAACGATAATATGGTTGAAGTGTGGATTGAGAAGTAGAGCTGGTGAAGTTGGGCAACTATGATTGCATCTATCCCATATTTTGTACAACAAACCATTAAGGACGAGATCAGTTGACGAAGCCTGACTAGTTTAGGTGTTGGAGGTGGTTCGAGTTCTGGATGTAGGGACCTTGAATCCCAATGAGACATGATTCACTATGATTCCAAAACCATCCATGGGCATAACATTTGTATTATTAGTAGTGGTAAGAGAGGGCACGTAAGGACTAGTTTACACCATATGCAAAAACACTCCTAACATCAGAACATACAACTAGTTACCTGCGATTTCTAATTGGATGTCTTGAGGGTTACCCAAGACAAAAGTGTATGAGGGGACATGGGTTTCCACTATGTTAGTAATCCCTCAAAGCAACTCAAGGCCTTTGTGATATGAGATAAGCAAATCTCTCAAACCATTAAGAAGAGGAGAAACTTGCGTGTATGTGTTTTCTTTTGTTAAGAAATCTTCACTCTTTTAATCTCTCCTCCAAAGAATAGATTTTCTCAATAGGGACCCAAAGAGCAGATTCACAAGCTAGGGGAGAGGAAGAGTTAGGAGTGCTTGGTGGAGTATGCACTTGCACTTCAGCTAATGGATGAACACAATCAAAAGGAGGGGAAAAATAAGATGATAGTCCTATAGTGAATTCCTTAAAATTAAGACCTTAGCAAGGAGGACTAGATTATCTTCTAGAACCCGCATCTAAGTGTCGATAACTTCTCCTAACTATGTGCCCGAAGGTAGTGGACTAGGTTGTGAAACTCATAAAAGTGTCACAACATGCGATCCAATACATGTCCCGACAAGAGAGAAGAAAATTTTCAACCAAAGATTAGGTAAGAATAGGTTCATGTCAAGTTCACCAAAATGTAGTGGAGGAAAAATGATGCCCCTCCTCCTTAAAGGGCGAGTGTTCCTCACTACCTCAAGGGCAAAGCTCGAGTGAAAAGGATGGAAGGACAGAGGAGTTTTGCTAATATTTTGTGTTTTACGAAAGATCAAGGGATAAATCTTTTAGAGATTGAAATAGTAGACTTTAGAGGTCTTGTGAGCAAGTTGACTAGCTCTTGACCAAGGATGAAAACACGACATGCAAACGTCCCCACAATGCATTGTAGTCTCATACAAATCAAGAAAAAAAAATGTAAATAGGGATGTTAAATAATCCACTAACTATTTAGAGACTAAAATATGAAGGTTGTGCTAAATTAACAAAGTAATAGAAACAACAAAAAAAGAGATAACATGCATATATCAAACAAAATGAAACAAAGTGACAAGATGAAAAAGGTGAGAAGAATGGTCCTATGCAATGAGACCTCCCGTAATGCTCCAACTTGACAACTTGCACACATAGAAATAGGGAAAAATGTTGGGGTTGTTTAGGGGCTTGCCTTAGTCAAGCCCTCGCATAGGTGTTCCCACCTCCACAGATAACCAAATAGATAGATAGAAAAAATAAATAGGCAAGAAAGTAAGTAGACGAGATAATATACAAGTTAAAATGATAATATGCTACTTGACGTGAGTACGATAATGAAATAGAAATAAAGGATGTGGTTACCCTCCTTTAAGCAAACTAGTGATGCCAAAAGAGAGTATGCAACACTTGAACAAGCCAAGAGAACCAAAGCGTTGGTGTAGAAGCCAAAGAGTAATAAAGATTGCAAGAAAATAGTGTAGAATGAGAATGAGAGCAAGATTGAAGGAGTTAATAGAATGAGAGAATGGTTGAAAGAATGGAGAAAAGGTATGCAAGAGGGCATTTTCGATGCATCTGCAAGTTATAGAGGTGTTACACTTCGCAAGCAGGCTAAAGTGTAATGTCCTAATGGCCACAGAGTCAGGAATCTTTTTAAGATGTTTACGTGAGATGTAGATGTCTATGTGTCACACTAGTGCCTACAACAACAAAAATACTTAGACAAACAAAAATGAATTGGTAAGGGATGAAATTAAAGTTAGGCAAAAAGGGAATTGCATTATTGACTTTTATTAGGCTAAAGGGGAGGTTATGGAATGTGAAATTGCATAGGGTGCAATTTTCAACATTACAATTATATATATATGTTGCTTTTTAAATATATAATTTTAGTTATAATATATTTTAAAAAATGTAGTTTTGGTTTTTGTTGATATAGAACACCTTTAATTTGATTTGTAAATGATTGTGAAATTTAATTTAAAAGATAAGAATTTTTATTGACATAATCATGCCATTACACTTCACCCCTTACTCCAACTGTAATTATACCTCTTCCCATAATAATTTTGAAATAAAATAAAATCTCATAAATCAATAAAATAATTTACAATATAAAAAAAAAATCAAATAAAATATAATAAATTAATATAAATAAAATAAAATTATTTTAAAATAAATATATTTAATTTTTTTACTAGTCATTATCACATTTGAAATAAAGAAAAATAAAATTTATCACCAAAATATTTACTTATTTGTAAATGTACATTTGACTATATATGATAATTAATTAAAATCCAGACTTTCGAATATAACATAATTAAACATTTATGATAAATCTCTCCAAATTGAAAACAATTGCCAAAACGCTAGGGGAAACGTACCAATAGTTGCCATGGCTAACTTTGCACATCCGTAGAGAGTGAAGAATACATCGGAGTTCTTCGATTTTTTTTTGGGCCTGTCCATAAGCAAGTTATTAGCTTAAAAAGAAAAAATTGGTTGGTGGGTAGTTAAAACGTGTTTGCTTGAACCCATAAAGCGAGAGGTGGCCAAAAAAGGTGTTTTTAAAACTTTGTCTGCTACATCACTACCACTTTGCCACTACCTGTTTATTACACAACCAAAAAAAAAATCCAATTTCAAATTATAAAAAAACATTTATTTCAATGTGCATTTGTATGTGGGTCCACTCATATTTAAACATGGGTCTGCTAGGAGGTGGGCGCAATTTATTTACTCGACCACATGAATATGTTCACTATATGCCACATATACGTCTACTTAACCACGGGTATAGGTTAAGTTCACCACGAGTTGTCGGGCAACTTTTAGCCCTAAAGTAATTACCTCTTGCAATTTTCTCTCACATTTTCTCCTCGCATCTCCTCCCGCCATCCTCTTGACCTCCTACAAATGTTCAAGGTTCCGCCTGGTGTCCTCTTCCACCAGGTAACATTCTTCACGTCCTTTCCCCTAACACTTTGTATGTTCAATAATGGGTGTTAGTTTAAACAAATGATGCAACAGTGTTTTTATCAATTTTTGGCAAAAGGGTTGGTTGAAGAGTGAAGACTATTTAGTTTAAAAAATTCAAACACAGGGGAAATGGAAGCGATGTATGGCTTCTCGAAAAAGCTTCAACAAAAAGGTTTTTTCGGGCTAGTGTCAGTATTTAGGTTGAAGTTTTTATTGAAAAATCCTCACGAGGAGGTGGTAGAGGTGGTGCTGGAGGCTTTGGGAACACATTTCATGGAGGCCACCCATAGAGGAAGAATGAATGTGGACATAGCTTCTATGTTATTCGCATGGGGTCTTGAATTAAACAAAGAAATTGAGGTGGTAAGATGGGTGATGAGGTCACTGTTTATGGAGGAATTACTCAGGAAAATGGAGTCCTTGTTAGAATGGGCAGTATCAGGTCAAGGATATGATATCTCAGAAGGCATCGAGGATATGGACGAGGCCATAGAAGAAGGGCTAATTCCTTTTGTGAGATGGCGGAGGAGAGTGGACTGGGAAGTTTACAAGCTGGGAATTTTAGCAGCTTGGGAGAATTTAAAACTAGTGTTGCGCCAACAAGAAGTTGTAGAACGATAGGAGGAAATAACCCAACTTCATCAGTTCCCAAGGCGGAAGCAGTCTGCACGCAGGGGAAGAGCTCGGGGAGGTAGGTCTGGTAGAAATGGTGTTTAATCGAACTAGGGTGGCCTTTTTTGAAGATGGAAAAAGAAATTTTTGGGTGAAAGATGGCTTGTGGTGGGAAGAAAGCGCGGGGAGCGGAGGGAAAGGAAGTAGGAAAAGAGGTGAATGAAAGGCTAGTAGGAAAGCAAACAGAGTAGAAGGGTGGCAATGGTTTTGGTTTGCAGAAGGCAGATGATCCCTGTTTATAAATGTTTGTGCTTAGCCTTTAGGCGTGAACGGTGTTTTTTGTCTCTTGCAATTCTGAAGGTTGAAATGATTATCAGTATCAAAGGTGGAATGGATGTATTGTTCGGTTGGGTTCAAGGTAGCTCCCTCTGGTTTACCGGGTTGAAATATAGAAGAAACTTTCTAGGTGGCTCTGTCTTTCGAGCTTATTTTTGTTATGTAACATTTTATCCATATTAATAAAATATTAACCTTTATCGATCAAAAAATAATAATGGGTGTTAGTTGGCATCGAGAGTCATTGTGTGTTTTGCTATGTTTTACTATCATTTCTTTGTATGGCATCGAGGGTTTGACTATAATGATTTTCTTTACAATATACTACGAAATCATTACATAGAATGTGAATGAAATAGAACATTGTTTGATTTATTTCAAAATCCCTTATGAAAAATCATTAATTTTAATGGGTATTGGGAAAAATGCCCCAAATTTTTAACCGGTTGAAGGAATACACATGATACATGTCTACGTGATGTTTTAGTTGACCCACGAATTCTATTTACAGATTTTTAGACAATGATTTAATTCAATATGTTCTCCTCCATCTATTTTGTCAACTTTGCATGATTGTATGGATGTTGTGTTGGGGTTTATTATACTGTGAAATAATTATAGTGAATGGCTATTGCCATGAAGGGTTTCATTGCACTGTGGAATTATTGTGTGTATGGCATCGAGGGTTTTAGTGCTATGAATTTTTTTTATGGTATACTATGAAATCATCACACAAAATGTGAATTAAATAGAACATTATCATTTTTTTTTAATCCTTCCATTATAATCATGAAATTTAATGGGTATACAGTTTTTGCCTGAATTTATTGAGCAGTTTCAAAATATGAGTTAATCTATTTTCTTCCACTTATTTGGGTAGAGGTTTTCTTTTTTCGGTAATTACAATTTGCACACAATGATATATTCTTATGAAATAATACATACAATGTGAATTAAATAGAACATTGTCAAAAAAAATTTATGAATCCCTTCATTATAATTGTAGACACATAAATTTGGACACTTAATTTATCCAAATTTATCCCCTTTCATCTAAGCATCCCCTTATTTGCATTAATTAAGTAATATCGCTATTATTTAATTAATATATTTAATTATGCCAAATCCCTAAGGTATTTAATTAATAAATAAATACCTTATCTCTTTAATCCTCCTTTTCATCAAATGAATTAAATAAATATGACATTTATTTAATTCCTCACATGTCACATCTCTTTCCTAATCCTAATTATTCTTCTAATCTCATCATTAGAGATGTGCACATGCCTAATCCTTGATTAGGATGTGTCACATCCTCCAACTTTTGCAAATTGGCCTATAATCTCTCTTAGCCACCTAACCCCCTCTAATCCTTAATTAACTAGCCTAATCAACCTCTCAAGAAATTTTTAATTCCTTTTATCCTTCCAAAGAATATTAAATTATTTTTTCTCTTCCCCGTGTGATCTTTGACTTGTCACATCAAGTCACATGCGAACTCCTCCATAATTTTCCACTTGCCTCTAATCTATCATTAATTTGTCTAATCAAGCACAAGTACACAACCTTAATCACTTAATTAGGTCAACCTAATCTCCATGTCATTTATGGAATGTGTCCTAAGTCAACCTTATTAAAACTTTTTTCTTTTTGGAGAAGGCACTCCATTCCCCATGTGAATTTTTAATTCACATTTAATCCCCCAATGCATTTCAAAGAATTTTAAATTCCTTCTCTCATCTTCGTGTGGATATTTGAAGAATTTTTAATTCTTCACATGTCCTTTCACCCACATGGGGATAAGAACCTCCTTTATGAGGAAATCTTGTCCCAATCCCAAGGTACTATGTAGTACCTCCATGTTATGTACTCTCCTTCCAACTCATGTACACATCATCCTTTTCAAGCCACTTCACATGCCACATGTCAAAATGTGAGGGCTTGTGAGTTCCCAATTCACCATAGCCCTACATCTTGGCCTTGTTGGTTTAATCCCAACCATCCATTTCTCTAGAGAATTCAAAATTTTCTATAAATACCCCATATTTTCTCTCATTTTAGGAGGAGATCATTATGCTAGCCAAACTCTTGCAAAATTTTCTCTTGAGCCATACTTAGCCAAATTCTTGCATTTGCATCCATTATCACCTATTTTCCATTCATTTTGCATTCGTCTTGCATCTCTTGCCATCAAAGGAGCATACGCTACATTAAAGATCAAAGGGCCAACCAAAGGATCGATTATAGACAAGGTGAAACAAATTCATTTGTTATCTTTGCTTTGTTTTTGAATCTAACTAGGCCAATCTTGAGGTGTAGGGTGTTCATAGTTGTTATTTACACTCTTTTGTTTTCTGCTCATTTTCTAACAAGTATTTTCGCCCTATCACAATAATCATGAAATTTAATGGGTATACAATTTTTGCCCTAATTTATTGAGCGGTTTCAAGATATGGGTTAATCTGTTTTCTTCCACTTATTTGGGTAGAGGTTTTCTTTTTCCAGTAATTACAATTTGCACACAATGATATATTCCTTTGAAATCATTACATAGAATGTAAATTAAAAAAAATATTATCAAATTTATTTTTTCTGGATCCCTCCATTATAATCATGAAATTTAATGGGTATACAGTTTTTGCCCCAATTTATTGAGCAGTTTCAGGATATGGGTTAATCTATTTTCTTCCACTTATTTGGGTAGAGGTTTTCTTTTTTTTAGTAATTACAATTTACCCAGACAATGATATATTCTTATCAGATTATATATAAAACATCACTTTTACTGCTATATAAAACATCTATCAAAGTCAATACTACCTATAAAAACTATACCTGTCAAAATCGAATGAACAACTCTTAGCTTGCATGCTATAATAAAATAATTCTTTCCATAAATATGTATTAACATTCCCCTACTACCATCTATATATGTTCTACAGTATAATACGTTCATATACATATTAATAACAACGTGTGCTTATCATAACATAGGATATGAAGATTTGGTTCAAATTGTGATTGATTTTTTCCAATAACATATTTTTAACTTCATGAAATCCTTACTCCAAAACAGATTTGAAACCCAACACAAACCTTGACTTGTTGTTTACGTTGAGCAGGGTATGACATAATGACAACTCATATATATATTATTCTGAATCTTGCCAATATACATCCCCATAAATGCATCTTGTGCATATTGGCCCTTCCACACCTTATAGGGATTTGGTCCAAGTTGTATTATTGTACCTATGGCTACAGTTTTTGACATAGAAGGCATGAAAAACATATATTATATATACTATGTTGTTTTTAGTGAATTTCCTATACCTAATCACCAAGTGAAATTGTTGAAGCTATAATATTTTTTTATGTTATTTGGTTTTTTATGCGTACAGTGTAAGAGTTGATGAATAGTGTGGATTACGGTTTGGTTAGCCATCAATTAATGCTCCACCTCTTCATGACTTGCATTGTGCATACAACTTGTTATCAAACATTGGATAGCTTAGGATTGTCTTTCTAAACAACTAGGGATGACAACATATTGGTTTTCCTCCCTACATGGTGCATATCTCAAGGCATGTGTCTCTAATTCAAATGGTAGGTGTAAGTTTGATAAGGCTAAGAATGGAACACTTCCATTTTTATGCTTCAATTGTTTAAAAGCAGCTTCCTGATTTTTACTTAATGTTAAAAGACTTGTCACTTGCTTTGACAAAATGTAAAGAGTTGGAGAGAAAGAGATTAAGAACTTCTAAATATGACAAAGCTTCTCACTTCAATTACATTGGGAGGCATGGGTTATCTTAAAATAGTCACAATATTTGTTGGATCAATCCATAGCTATCCTCCACCAACTATATGGTATTGTAAATTTTCATTTCTTCAAGCTGAGAAGCAATTGGTTTTCCTTCAAGGTTCCAATGTTGAAATAGTCTCAATATTTGTTGGATCAACTCTAAGTTCTCTTCCATCAACCACATGGTTTTGGAAATTTACACTTCTATGAACTGAGAAGTGATTGTTACTTCTTCAAAGTTCTCATACTTAGGCAAATGTTGAATATGTTGCATATTGCTGAAAAATAAGCGTGTTAATCAAGTATATCATCACATAAGAATAAATGAATGACCAGAGCATATTATTCCTTAATCTCATGAATGTATTAGGTACATTGCATGATTCAAATGCTAGTACAACAATCCTTTATTCGCTTTGAAGGATATATTCCATATGGTTGTTGTTTTTACTTGAACTTGATTATACCCTAACTTGAAGCCTAACTTTGTAAAGTACTTGAAATTTTGCAATTTATTACCTAAATCATAAATCCAGAGTAGTTACTTGTTTTTGATAGTGATCTTGTTGAGAGCTCTAGAGTTTATAATCTATGAATATTTTTCATATAATTCCTTTCTTTGACCTCAATTCTATAGATGAATCACATCGTAAAGTTCTAGAATGAATCATCTTTGGTCCATCGAATCTGTCATTTTCCTCTGCATAGTATTGAATTCGAAGATAAATTGCCTCTAAAAACCAATGTTGGACAATATAGAATCCATGATCTACCTCTGTTTTTGGAGGAAAACTTTGTGATTCTTGAAATACTTCTTGGAGTTGTTAGACCAACCCATTTGACTGCTCCTAACTTGTGTAAATTGCTTTTGAAATATCCACTCCAACCTAACTTGCATCTTGCTTGTATTTTAAGATTAATAACAAAGATTCTTGCTTGCATTGATCAATCTTTTTGCTTCTTTTGTTGTAACTAATGAGATCTTTTCTTTACTTTGTATTCAAGATGAGGAATGACTGTCCATGTTCAATGAGAGGGTATTTATTCTCTCCCTCACGAAGATTGCACATATTTCTCAGATATAAGGACTAGTAAGAACGACTTAACATACATCAAGGGGATTATATATATACAAGACTTATTCACACCAACTTATATATATATATATATATATATATATATTGGTGGGAATAAGTCTTGTACCTAGTTTACTCCTTTACTAGGGACTTAGGGGACTTAATTCACGTGTTAAGTTTACTTAGGATATTAGTTGTATCTTTCAGAAGTCTTAGTTGTCTTATCTAGACTTTACACTTTCCTAGGTAGTTATGAGTTAGTTGTCTCATGTGATAGGATTAAGACACTTGTCATGATCTTGTCTTATCCTATCTCTCATCCTTGCCTTTATAAGCAAGGTATCTCTAACATATTTTGCATTGTATTGTATTGCATAGATCATTTGTATCATATTGCAATCCTTGTTTGGTGGAATAACATCTTCCATTGTTGCTTCTCTCTATCTCTTGTGGAGGTTATTTGGTGTTTTAGATTGAAGATCTTGGGTTGATCACTTCAACATCGTATCATAGCTTTGAATCTGGCAAGCCCCTTCCATTTTTTCATTAGAGAGTTTCCATCAATTTCTATTATGATTTGAGTTTCTTGTATCCTATATTGCATGTATGCATTTTGGTGAGATTTGGTGATTGCAAGAATTTTGGCTATATTGGCAGTATTTTAGGTTGTCCCATTGCATCTAGGAGGCTTGAGAAAGTCAGATTTGGCTTTTGCTTCACTCAATTTCGTCACCATTTGCATCTTTGGCAAAGAAGGGTTTGGAGCTCAGATCTGGTGAACAAATTTTTACAAGATCTTTTTGGGTAAAAAAAAAGTCTGCCATTGTGTCTAGGTGGTTGTTTCCAAGTTTTTTGATATATAATTTGCCTATATTCGGCAAAAGTTGTTTTCAGCGCAAAAAAAATTTGCCGAGAAGTCGTACGGCCCCCAACGTGCAAGGTACGTCATCAAATTTTATTTTATTTTATTAAAATTATGCTCTTACATTTTTCAGCGATTTTTTTTTACTTTATTAAAAAAATTCAAAAAATATTTATATATATATAAATTTAAAGCGTTGTATTCAAGGGCTTGTGACCCAGGTCGCAAACTTAATAGTTTGTGGACCCCTGCTTTAACCGCAAGCCATAAGCCATCAGGAGGTGGGTGGTTTCCCGTAAGTTGCCAGCGGCTAACTCCAAAACTGCAAGGAGGGCAACTAATAAACCGCTGGTGTTTAAACGGCTTATCAAACTGCCAGCCGAAGACTACCAATTGCAAACTGTGATTGCTACATGTGACCACAAAGGTGTAAACCACTAGTGGTTTTCTCAAACCATCAGGATTTTTCAACTCAGCAGTGACTAGTCATATTGCAAACCAATGGCTAGCCCCTGAGGGCCAAAAATCTGTGCCTAGTTAGTGATGAATTTTTGCTCCTATTTAGCATTGAAGGTGCCTAATATAGGCCTTTTTTTCAATTTTGCATAACTTTTTGCTACGATGTCAATTTTTCGAAAACAAGATATCATCGAAAAGATGGTTCGATGAACTTCATAGTGGTGTAGGTGATTTTTCCATATTTTGACATTTTATTCCATTTTTTTTTCATTTTTTTTGGATTGAAGGTACAAGTGCATTTATGGCTTGTTATTTTGCAAACGAAGTCAAATTTTGGCAAACTTGTTTTTGAAATTGCTCAAAAAATCATAAGGAATCTGTTTGTAACCTCTATTTTCAGTTTTGACAAGCTCTTTTGTCTGAAAATTGTAAAAATCACTGTGCGTTATAAACGATTGATTTGAGCTTGTCACTTGTACAAATTGCAAAATTTCTTCATTGTAATTTGTTGGGGGGGTTGCAAAATTTATTTTAATACATTCTGGGGGGGTGAAAGGCACAGTTTAAGTTCCAAATTGTCTTTTTCTTTTGGTGTTTGTGGCGTATTTAAGGAAAATTGAACCACTTACTCCACACAATTATCATACATGGAAGCTAAAAATGATTCAATTGTTATAATCTAAGGGCCTATGGCCAATGTTAGACGCAAAACAACCCGAATTCACAAGGGATTATGAAAAATTTGTCCATAGATGTAAAATGGATGAAGCAAAAGGGCTCATGTCTTACATGTATTTGATAACTTCTTGTTTCATATTTTGAAGTGCAAAACTCCTAAGAATGTTTGGGATAAACTCGAAGAATTGTATGGTAAAACAAATCATTTCAGAGCCTTGCAACTTCAAGCAGATCTACAATCACTCTCTCTAGATGCATTTCCTTCAATTCAAGATTTCCTTGCACAATTCAAGATGATTTTGTCACAGTTGAAAGGATGTGGGCATGATATATCTAGTGATGAATGTATCTTCTTGATTCAGTCTAAGTTAAAGGGCCCTTATCAAGTGTTTTCTTCTACTTTCAATTCAACTATGGATGCCATGGGGAAAGATTACAAAATGCCCTCTTTTGAGTTGTTTTGTGAGTGTCTTACTAGGGAAGAGGCCAAGTTGATTCAGTTGGATGCCCTACCTAGTTCTAAGAATCATGCTCTAATGGCTCAATCATCCAAGGGTAAAGGAAAGAACAAGAAGCCCAAAGCAGAATCATCTTCAAGTAGTGAGAATCCCTCCAAACTGAAGCCAAAGAACAATCACAAGTCCACTCCATCTCCTTCTTCTACCTTTAGAGATTCTTCTTCCAATTCCAAGAAAAATAAAGGAGAACCTTGTTCATTATGTGGCAAAACTAGGCATGATGCAACTCGTTTTAAGAGATTGGAAGCCTCGGAGGAAGCTATGAAGAAGCACAACATTTCAATTTCTAGGCCTTCTTCCATGGACAAGTGTCAAGCTCTTTCAACACAGGCCATTCATTCATCTTTAGATAGTTGGATTCTTGATTCAGGTGCTTCACATCACATGATCAATTCAAGTGATCTTCTTGATTCCATTGTTCATACTTCTACTTCTCATATTACAGTTGGGAACTCTTCACATATTCCAGTTTTGGGGACAGGCTCCATTCAGATGCTAGATGGGTGCATTGAGGATGTTCTTCATGTTCCTGATATTTCAGCAAATTTACTTTCCATATATCAGATTTGTCATTCTAGAGATGGGAAGACAGTTGAGTTTACTCCACAAAATGTGACTATTAGACAGTTGCAGGCTCTTGAGAAGGTTTTTACTACAAGGATAGTTGATCATGAGAACCATTTGTATCAATTTGATGGCTTTGAGTCTTCATTGGGTTCTTGTTATGTTTCTCATGTTGATTCAATGAGCAAGCTTTGGCATGAAAATTTGGGCACTTGAACTACAAATATCTTCAGCAAATGTAAGCACGTAACTTAGTGGTTGGTCTTCCAGAGATCTCTTGGACGAATGGTGTTTTTCAAGGTTGTGTTCTTGGCAAGCAACATCAAGATCCTTTTCCTAAGGGTCAAGCTACTCGTGTAACCACACCCCTTGAGTTGGTCCATAGTGATCTCATGTCGTTCCCAACTCCTTTTTTAGGGGCTAAGTATGTGCTCACATTCATTGATGATTTTTCCTGATGGACATGGGTTTACTTTCTGAAGCTCAAGAGTGAAGTTCTCACCAATTGCAAGACCCTCAAAACATTTTTGGAGAAGCAGTCAGGTTTTTCTCTTTGACAGATATACATAGATAATAGGGGGGAGCATGTCGATCAGACATTTCAAGATTTTTGCAGTGAGCATGGTATTCTTCATCAACACACAGTTCCTTACACTCCTCAACAAAATGGTGTGGCAGAGAGAAAGAACAGGACTCTCAAGGAAATGGCCAATTGTATGATTTAGTCCGGGTCCATGGCTCCAACATTTTGGGCCGAAGTTGTTAATTGTGCCAACTATATTCAAAATTGTATGCCCCACAAGGTAGTGCAGAATATGACCCCTGAGGAGGTCTGGTCTCATCGAGAGCCTAATGTATCCTTCTTTAGAGTATTTGGTAGTGAGGTTTGCGCATTCATTTTGGATGGTTAGCGTAAATCCGTGGAGAAGAAGAGTTAGCGATACATCTTTGTTGGCTATTGTGAGGATGTGAAGGCATACAAATTGTTTGATCCTAACACATGAGAGGTTCATTTTCAACATGATGTTCAGTTTGCTGAGACCTTCAACCAATTAGATCCTCCTTCAACTTCTTCTTCATCACAACATACTCAATCTTATTTAGTTGATTATGCTTTGCTACTTGAGGAAGATTTTGATGATGGTCTTGATGCACCTCCTCCTCAGTCACCTACTAGGCCATGATGGGCTCAAGTTACTCTTGAGGAGGTTGGTCCTCTTGTTGGTGATCCCACAAACACTCGCAACACTCGTTCTCAAACTTCAAGAATCAGTCTTTTGAGTCATGCTGTTTCAGATGATCCTCAAAAAATTTCAGATGCTTTAGGTATTCCAGAGTGAGATAGTGCTATGACTGATGAGTATTCTTCTTTGATGAAGAATTGTACTTGGGATCTTGTGCCTCTTCCCAAGGGAAGAAAGTTGGTTTGGTGCAAGTGGGTGTATTCTACCAAGTATGTAGTAGATGGTTCCATTAAAAAGTACAAGGCTCATCTTGTTGCAAAGGGGTTCTCTCAGGTTGAAGGTATTGACTATTATGAGACCTTTGCTCCTGTTGCCAAGATGGATTTGATTCACCTTGTTCTTGCTATAAATACATCACAGGGATGGTCAGTGTATCAAATGGATGTGAAGATTGCTTTCTTGCATGGGGATCTTCATGTGGAGATCTATATGGAGCAGCCACCAAGTTTTGTGCAAGACCTTTCACTTGTTTGTAGGCTTCGATGTTCACTGTATGGTCTCAAACAGGCCCCTCAGGCCTGGTATAAGAAGATGGATAGTTTCTTGCTTGCTTTTGGCTACTCTTGCTGCCATTCTGATCCCATAGTTTATACTCAGTGACATGGAGAGGATCTACTCATACATGTGCTCTACGTGGATGATTTGATTCTCACTGGGAGTTTTACTTCCATGATTCAAAGTACACAACAAGCATTGATGGAGCAATTTGATATGACCGACCTTGGTATTTTGCACTACTTCCTTGGTCTTCGGGTTCATCATAATTTTGAGGGGATCTTCATTTTCCAACAGAAGTATGCTCTTGATTTGCTTCAGAGTTTTGGCATGCCTAATTGTAAGCTTGCCCCTACTCCATTCTATTCAGGGGTTAAACTGTCTATCAGTTGCACTACTCCTATAGTTGATCCTACCTTGTATCGACAATTGATTGGCAATATTTTGTACGACATATAGTTGTCCTGATATTTCTTTTACGGTTGGACTTGTCTCTTGCTTCTCACAGGTGCCTCGTGAGAGTCATTGGAAGGCCGCCAAACGTATCTTGAGATACATTTAGGGCACTACTCATTTTGGCATTCACTACACTTCAGGTGCATCTCAGATAGTGGGATTCACTGACTTAGATTTGGCTGGTGATGTCAATGATCGAAAATCTACTTATGGCTTTGTCTTTTGCCTTAGTTCTAGTCCAATTGCATGGTCATTCAAGAAGCATACTATTATTGCATTATCATTGATAGAGGCTGAGTATCAAGGTGCAGTTTTGGCTAGTCAAGAGGTTTTGTGGCTTCGTCAGTTGACGATTGAGTTTGGATTCCCTTCCACTCAACCCAATACTCTTTGGTGTGTGACAATCAGAGTGCCATCTATATCTCTTGCAACCCAGTGGAGCATCAACGTACTAAGCATATCGAGATCCACATGCACTTCATCAGGAAGCTCATCTAGGATGGTGTTCTTAAATTGGAGTATTTGCCTATAAATTAGCAGGTTGCATACATCTTCGCTAAATCTTTGGCATTGCCTCATTATCTTCAGTTGTGATCGATGCTTAGGGTGAAGGAATTTGTCCTTGGGGGGTCTCGAGGAGTCCTCCTTCCTTCTTTAGTTTTCAGTTTTATTTGTAGCTTTTTCTCTCTTTTGGAGGGGAGTTTTCTCCCACAAGGTTTTTCTCCTTTTATCTACTTATGAGAGTTTTTTGTCTTGTAAATGGGTACCTCATCAAGCTTAGTTGTCAGGACCCATGTTTTGCATTTTGCATTGGTTTGTTCCTACCTAAGTTGCACTTAAGGGGGGTGTTGGTGTGAATAAGTCTTGTACCTAGTTTATTCCTTTACTAGGGACTTAGGGGACTTAATTCACATGTTAAGTTTACTTAGGATATTAGTTGTATCTTCTAGAAGTATTAGTTGTCTTGTCTAGACTTTACACTTTCCTAGGTAGTTATGAGTTAGTTGTCTCCTGTGATAGGATTAAGACACTTGCCATGATATTGTCTTATCCTACCTCTCATCCTTGCCTTTATAAGCAAGGCATCTCTAGCATATTTTGCATTGTATTGTATTGCATAGATCATTTGTATCATATTGCAATCCTTTTTTGGTGGAATAGCATCTTCCATTGTTGCTTCTCTCTATCTCTTGTGGAGGTTATTTGGTGTTGCAGATTGAAGATCTTGGGTTGATCACTTCAATAGATTGCACATATTTCTCAGATAAGGACTTGTAAGAACGACTTAACATACATCAAGAGGCTTATATATATACATATATATATACACACACATATATATACATATATACACACACACACATATATATATACATACATACACACACACATATATATACACATATACATATACATATACGTATATATATATATATATATATATATATATAATCATATCAGGTTTCCTTTAAATACTTTTTCCTTTTATGCACTTTTTAATATTTATGTACTCAATATCTACATTATCTTGAGGCATACGGATTATATTGTTTTCAGTCAACTATTCAAAATCAAAGGGTCCAAATTTAGAAACAACAACATTATCCATTTTGTAATCATATCACAGTTACATCTTTATCACCTGCATTCTATCATTCATGTTAAGCTTTCCAACTGCACACATCAAATATATGCATATGCATATGTATGTATGTATGTTTGTATGTACATGGATATGCATATGTATGTATTTACACATATGCATATGTATGTATGAATGTATGGTAAGGATCCAAACGTAATTTTAATGTTCTCTTGTTCATAATAAAATATGTATATATGTATGTAAGGATCGTATGAATGATGTGAAATGTTGAAGACTATCAATTTATATTGTGCAATATGATGCTCCAATCAAAACTCTTATTGTTCTGCATGCAATATCGTAAGGATGATTTGATGTGGGAATGCTACTACCCTCGTTTATTACAATTTTTTTGCAGGCATGTGAGAGCATCAAGAGTTGAACCAAGTATGTGGATGATCGACATATCAACGAAACTGTGTTTGTTAACACACTAAACTATATTGGGAAATTTTGCTCTAAATGCATTGTGATATTTATAATTTGTGTATATTGTGCTCAAAAAAATTATGTTTTTATGAATACATATTTGTTTGTATGATTATATTGTTGGTATGTGGCGAATGATCATGCAAATATTATACACTCTTTCGAGGGCAAAAGCTCCCAATAGCAGGGGTTCAAAGGTGCAACCCCAAATTTATTTATTTTTGTTAACACATCAAGGTTTTTTCCTGCTGACACATCAAATGATAAACCAACTTTGTAAAACCCTAATTCTAGAAGCTTTCAAAAAGCTTGTTATAAGCAGTTGGGATGTATGTTGCAGCAGTGTGCATAATTCACAAGAAGCTAATATGTTTTGCACTGGATAATAAAATCATTGGGTGGCTAATTTTCTATGGATGTAGCACATATTGGGTGAACCACGTAAAATTTTTGCGTTGATCTCTTTTGTGTTATTCTTCATTTTTATTTCTAGGTAATTTAATCTGCATATAATTGTTAATGTTTATTGCTCCAATCTGCTTGAACCCTAACATATATGTATGTACGTTGGACTCGTAATGGAAAGCATGCGAGGAATTCTCAGAATTAAACAAAAGACATCAAGTGTTAACCACAGGTAAAGTCTTTATGGCTTTAATTTGGCAATGACCTAGTAGACAATGTGCATCTCTTTAATTATGATAAACCATTGTATTATATTATAGACTATGGAAACCTCAAGCGTTAACCATAGGTAAAGTCTTTATGACATTTAGATAGAGAATGCAAAAAAAGACATCAAGCGTTAACCACAAGTAAAGTCTTTATGACTATAAGGTAGGGGGGCCAACCACACCAAGGCTCAAAGTCATAGAGTGTTGAGAGTGGAGGGTTGCCTTAACTTACCTCAAGCTAAGCAGGTGTTTAGGTCAAAGATAAAGAATGGAGAGCACTTTCAAGTGATTCTATCACTCTACTTATCTAAATTCTTGGATGAGACTAGACGATCCAATTTTTGGAATCCGAATTGCACCTTAGACAACCCTTTGCTTGAGGACAACAATACAGTGCGTCGACGTCTCTTTGGGGCGCTGGTGTCTGTATGGCCAAAAAGTGGAAAAGTATAGTCCTGACTACCAAAAAACCTACTTGCAGTCTAGCTAATAAAGTTTAGAAAAATGAACATAATAGCAAAATACAATGGATGATTATAAAGATGATAAAGGAGATAGATAAAACAAGGGTGATGAAGTCCAACTCACTAAGTGTCTAGTTCACTAGCAAGCTCCATGGTCACATACACCTACACACAGCTAAGAGAGGAAAAATGTTGGGACCATATAGGGGTTTTCCTTAGTCAAACCCCCACTTTGGTGTTTCCACTTCCAAGGATAGCCAAGAAAGCCACGAGATAGAAAATGTGATAAAGGAAATGAACACTATGAAAGAGATAATGCTACTCTATCAAACCACCACGAAAGAAGGACAGTGAAGCAATGCCACCTCCACCCAAAGGCAATCAAGGCCAATGAAGGGAGAATGCAAGTTTGTGATCTTGGCAAAGTTGACATGACCGCAGCGATGATGAAAGAGGTCTCACAAGACTCTAAAATTGTAGCTTCTATGGTAGCACATGTTCCTAGTGAAGTTGATGGAGCAACAAGATGCTGAGTAATGCTCAAGAGACGTCAAAGGAATGCAAGAGATATCAAGTGAATGTCTAGAATTGTTTAGAAGATTAAATGGTTATGAAAAATATCCATTTGAAGGGAGATTTAGAGGGAAAGAGCCATTTTCAGGCCGGTTGGTCAATACAAAGGCGTTACACTTCATGCCCAATGGAGAACATAACATCCCTACAAACTCTAGCAATAGGAATCTATAAGGGTCGGTAGCGCACTGCACAGGCATCCACACATTGTGCTTGTGTCCCTAACAAAAATTCCCCCAGTGACACAAAAGACAAGCACCAATTGGATTCATTTCGGATGGGTGGTGGAATTTCGTAGCCGAGTTTGATTCTCTAAGGTGGATGGATGCAAAAGGGGAATTTACACAAGCGGTGCAAATTTTCTCCTATACATTTTGCCCCCACTTTAGCAAGCATGAGTGTCAACGAGTGTTCGATGAAGTAGATCAAAGAGTTTAAAAATGTATACCCGAACAATCGAGGAAGCAGACCGCAATCTAGCAAGCTTCAAAGTGTAGGGTAGGAAAACAACTCCATAAGTACTCTCTCTTGGGGAGGTTCAAACAAAGGACTTCGTAGCTCCTTGGAACTACAGTGTTGAACAAAGTACACTGAAAGCCTGCAGACCAACAATGGACAAATCCTATAGGATGTGAGTGCTTCACAGGCCCTCAGATTTTCAAAGAAGGTGCTCCCTAGGTACTCTCTCCTAAAGGAAGCTTAGTGTAAGGGGACTTCGTAGAGTCATACTAGAAAGCAGCTTCATAGGTACACCTACAAAGCAACACATTAATTCGCAGATAAAACATATGAGAAAACAAAAAGCAACCACACAGACAAACAAGAAGATAGTCATGAAGACAATCAATAATTTGAAGGAAGAGCTTTCAAAGGGGTCCCTCAGGAACCCTTCAAAAGAAAAGTGGTCCACTTAAGGAACACATTGTTAGAAAGTGCAAGAATGTTTTTTTAAAATCAATTCAACATTAAGGAATCCTTTGAAAGATGTTCACTTCATCAAGGAATTCGAAAGGAAGAAAATGCCCCCTTGTGAGGGGAAGGTTGAGGCTTCTCCCGCGAGAAGAGTTGCTCCCTCCTTAGAGGAAATTTTTTCAAGTTCTTTCTTTATGAACCCATGATGAAGGAAACACATTTCACTAGGGGTCCTTGTTGAGAATGAGATTTTTTGAAAAATGTTTTTGAAATGATTTTCGAGAAAAAATATTTGTTGGCCACTGAATGTATTTTCTGAAAATTGAAGATGACATGATAGCCCCCCCTTAGGATGGTGTGTGTTGAGCATAGAGGCACATGACATCCTAAAGAGAGAAAAACAAGAATGAAAAAGTGATGTTGTGGCATGTTGAACATAGCGATATGTCATCGTGGTAATGTTGTCACACACACGAGGGTCAACACATGAACACCACAACATCACAAAATAAGCACGAAAGATAATAGGGCAACAATTAAGGAGAGACAATCACATCACAAACAAGGCACATAGGGGAAATATGATATTTTAGGGTTAGAGCTGCTCATAAATATATATAGGTATAATAATAGCATATTAATGAATTGTCATCAACCCTCTACTATATCATACCATATGAAGAATGGATGAGAAGACAAAATAAAAATAAAAAACTGGATCAACATGGAAGGGAAACCTAAATGCTCCCAACACTTTGCATCATCCCCAATTGTTGAAAACCAACACACATACCAAAGGAAGAATAATGCGACAAATAGAGGAAGTTTTAAGACACAAACACACTCTTGTATCCAAGCACCTACAGGAGTGACAAGGGTCATCCAGGAACACATAACGCAAGCATGGGGAACACAAACACATACAATCTAAGAAGTGGCACCCCCTAACACACATCAACCAAGAGATCATCAACCTCCCAATCTAGATCATTATACATGGAAGGAAAAAAAGCATGCAAGGGTAGAATATCAAGGGGGAACTCTCCAACACCCCCACAACAAGAGCCAAGGAAGGACCTGTAAAGATTGTTGAAAGGGATAGGACCTCATCCAAAGAGTTAAACATGCATTTCACAGGAGTGTCATGTGTTGCCTCAATGGACAAGGGAGGCGATGCCCGAGATTCACTGTTAGGCTCACCGAGTGACTCGAGAGTAGTGATGAACTTTGGGGACGTTGAAACCTCTTCTATCACTAGGATGGCACATGCTAACGCAGAACCACCTTCTAAAGAAGGTGGGTTCCTCTTTTGCCCCCCATTGCTAGTGGGGCCATCCTCCATCTTCCACTTCGTCAAAGGATGAAAAATCCCCACAAATGATTCAAAAGGCGTAGAGGAGGAAAAGACCATGACAGACACCACTGAGGTGTTCGACATATCCATGGGTCTCAAGAATGGTGGGATGTCTGAAAGGGACATCAAGGGAGGTGGCTTAATCGAATGATCAATAAAAACCTACACCTTTTTGGAGTGAGGGGTGTTTATGCTCATAGCAAGAGCCAAAAGCAACATTGAGGCTGACTGAACTGAAGCAAAGGGGATAGGAGAGGAGGACACATCAACAAGCCTTGAAATAGGGGCAGTCGACTCCCCTTCCTTCCTCTATAGAGCAACTTGCTCAGTGGCTAGAGCCTTTTGTCGACGCTTGTGCTCACACGCAAGGCGATTCCTACGACTTTGGGAGCTAGAGGTCGGGAGCTAGATGGAACATAAGGCTCTTGCTCAACCATCAGAGTGTCCATCATGACCATTTATGATGGAGGGAGAGTCTCCTAGACAAGAGAAGGAGGGAGAGACTAGGAGGAGGTTAGAGTAGCAGTGTGGGGAGTTGACTGTAATGCCTTAGTGGCGGGCCTCTTCCCATTAACTACCTTGGGAGCAGGAGCAATAGGAGGTCGTGGAGGCTAAGACATAGAGGAATCCCCACGAGGAGCCTTCCCCTTACCATTCATGCCGGACAGAGGGCCTGTGGGTAGGGTAGGAAGGTTAGATACCCAGATCTTAACTTTATGCCAAGTAGGTACCATCAGACTTCTTATGTGAAAACTAGTAGTCACTCAAAGCTCCTCTTTAGGAAGGGAGGCTTTAGTGGTGCCTTGAGGATGGGGAGATTTTCCTTTCTCTTCCGAGAGGAGGAGGTAGCTTGCTACTGCACTACTGGAAGGGTCACTTTCGGCTATCCTTTGCCCCCAATTTTGTACTTCGCATAGTTTTGGTAAAACAAGATTGTTCTTGGAGGGAGTGGACCAAGCGTGGCAGGCCAAAAATGATCCAAGGAATAACCCCCACGGGATACCAATTGTTGATATTCAATGTCATGCACAACATGCACGACACCTTTGTGAGAGAAATTTAAATATTTGTGAATAATAGAAGTGATTCCATTCATGGAAGCTTGCCATGGGATGCCCAACTTCACCATGAAAAAGATCAGATTCTATAATGACATCAAAAGTTGTATCCACAACCCTAGGTCCAACTAGGACGAAAAGAGTTATAGATCAATATGGCTTAAGAGGGAGACCGTCGTGCATACGCATGATAGATTTTGTTTCCTTATATTCCTTCCTTTGTAGTGAATTTAACCATAACATCTCCTCCGTAATAACATTTACTTGGCTCGTAGGGTCAACTAGGACTCCTGTCACAATGTTTCCATTGAGGCGAACAAGAATGTATAGAGGAGAGGGCTTATTATTCAAGGGCAAGTCTTGCAAGGTGAAAGTCACATTTGGTGAACTAGTTGCAGGCTATAGGGGAGGAGTAATCGAGACCATATTAACATACGTCCAGGGTTGAGGAGAAGCATCAAAGGGGTCAATAATCAAGTTCATAGAATGAGATAAAAATGGATACATGTAAATTTGTAACTCACTATTGACCTTCGTTATCAACTTATTCATGTTTTGTTTCTTCCCATCAAGACAGATGGTATTGTTGTCAATGGGATCCTATATCTCATGGCACAGGTGCATGCAACACTTGGTATCATGCACATTAACATGATGGTACTGACAAAAAGCATTCCCATCATACCAATCAGGCTAAGGTTCTTTTATAGGTCGATGGTTTTCCAAGGTTATGATCTTATCCTTGTAAACACAAAAATTGTACTTCTTTGCATAAAGCACAATCTGTTGCCTAATTTAGTTCTATTTTAGACACCCTTGCATCAATCACCCATTAAAAACTACATTTAAAGGCCCCTAATGCTTATTATTTTTTTATCTAGAGGCCCATTTCACTCAAAAATCATACAAATCCCAACAAATAATGCGTAAATTATTCATATCTCAAAAAACCACCTCTGAAAACCACATGTGGGACCCATTCGCCACCTTGGGAGAATGAGTCCCCTTTAGTGGGACCCATTCGCCAAGTGTGGCAAATGAGTCCCTTTTGGGGGAATTTTCAATTTTAAGTGGGAAACCCATTGACTTAATTCAAAATTTTAATGGATGTCGGCCTCTCAGGTCTAAATAATGGGAAATTAGGTATTGATGCCTATAAATATGTGTTTTTAGGTCATTTTTCACATCATCTAGTCATTTTTACCAAGCAAATTCAAAAGTCAAGTGGTGAGCATCTTCCGCAAGAAGTTTCATTAATCTTTCTACAACAAAGTTGAAGCTTTAGGACAACAAGTTAGGATTTTTGCAAGTCTTCAAGCTCACTTCTTATCGAAGATCCAACATTGCAAAGGGTTGATCATAATGCATATGGAGAATCATGGAGAAATCTAGGTTGAGGAGATGCAACTAGCCATCAAATCAAGTCTAAAGACTTGTTTTCAAAGTGATTGCATCTTCCATTTTCTCTCTATCTTCATATTTAAGGTTTGCGTGTCTTTAACATTCATTCAAAATATTGTAGGGTTTCTTAGGTTGAAGTCTTACATCATTCAAGTTTCACTTACACATCTTTTTATGGCACATTAGAATAGGGCTTTGTCTTACTTTTGATTTCCCTAGTCTTAGACACACTTAGGGCTAGGGTTTTATTCAGATTTTATTATCCCTCCAAGGTTTAATTACCAATTAGGGGTTTGACCAAGGTGAAACCCCCATTAGAAAATAAATTATATTATGTTTTGTAGATGTTTTCGAAGATCCAAATCCAAGATTCAATTTGGAAGTGCAGTGCAAGTGACAAAGTGCAGATTTGAGACTTTAATTTTTGAAAAATGGGAAAAGGAATAATTCACCATGAGTGGCGAATGAGTCCCACTAGAGCTGTTGTCAGGACAAAGTGCAAATTCCAATACCCTTTTGGCAGATATAGACTTCTAGATAGAAATCCTGATTTGGGACTAATTCGCCTAGGTTGGTGAATGAGTCCCAGTCAGTCAAAAAGTCAACATTTCCAAATTTTTAGAGTAGTTTTCAATCTTTTCAAGTCTCCAAGTGCACCTCATTTAGTTTCATTAAGTTTTGTTATGGTTTGTTTATGTTTTTAATTCATTTTGCATATCACTATGTGTTTTCAAACACTTTAGATTTCTTAGTTTTGCATTCATAATCAATAGATTTTGTTCATTTTTTTGCATTTAGATCATCTCATCTAGGCATATTCCATCCAAATTACATTAATCTTGAGTGTGAATATAACAGTTTGTACTCTATTACTTTCCTGTTAGGTGAAAGATCCTAAAAGTGTAAGAGACCATTATGGTACCAAAACCCGTGTTTACAATCCTTCAACAACTTTTGTAAAATAGAAGAATAAGATTCTACTAACTTTGTAAACTTCATGTTGCATCTGAGGCCATGATCGTTAGTTGCAGAAACTACATTTGCAACAAATTTTCCTTTTCCTAAGATGGACACAATAGACTTTCCTTCAAAACGGAAGTGTGAGGAGGATCCCCCAAACTGAACTACCATTTGTTGATACTCTCACAACGTGTCACACAAATGTGCAAAAGAAGGGTATCTCATTAGGGAAAACTTCTCCTGTCAAGATCACTGCAAGTTGCCTATGAACACCTTTTGCACATCAGAGTCAGGTAGGGAGTATGAAATTTGTGAAAAGAGCGCTTGGTATCTCTCTATGAAGTCAATTATCTTTATCTCCCTACTTACATCAGACAACATATAAGAAGGTCAAATTCAGACCAATGTTAGCTTGGAACTGACAAAAAAAGTGATTGACGAGCTGGTCAAACGAGAATATAGAATTATCGGGCAAGGAACAGTACCACTCGAGTGTTGTGTCCTTGAGAGATTGAGGAAGAGTTTTACCATTAAAGTATTGTGATGAAAAAAATCCATACACATGGTGTTAAAAGCTGACACATGTGTCTATGGATCCCCTTTACCACCATACTTTTCGAATTTAGGAATCTCCATTCCCTGTGGGAAAGGAGTACTCAAGATTGCCATCGACAACAGACTATGTCGAAAGAAAGGTTGGAATATAGGTTGGGCGGAGGATTGAGAAAGGCTCACCAATTGGTTTTGCATTTGACCCATGTTCTAAAGAAGAGCATTCAAAACATGGTCAGAGGATGACAAAGGTCTAGTGGGACCTCCACCAAAACCACTACCACCAGAACCACCTCCAGAGCCACCACTACTAGTAGGACCTCCATTGGAGCCACCTCCACTATCGAAGCCACCACCATGGCCTGCACCAGAGCGACCTCTGCCAACACCGCCTCCACTACCAAAGCCACCACTACTTATTCCATTGGAGCCCCCATCACCAGGGGTAATAGGAGGGACGAAGCTGAAACTGAGGGGTATTCTACTTGCCTTCACAATAGGGGGCTTCTTAGCAGGAGAGGAAACACTAATCGAGGGGCCTATTTCAGCCATGGATATTGATGTAGTAGGCATTAGGATGCTTATTTTTCTCTCATAAGTATCAAGCACCTCTCCTCGGGTAGTACCCGACATAATGCTATATAAAGGGATGTATGCTTTTGTCAAATCGGTAAGGCCTCGTAAGAACTCCATACTTGTTTGATCCTTACCTAGCATATATCTCACCTCACTAGCCAGTCTAGCAACTCTCACCATGTTCGGTGCTTTCTCTAAATGATTCATGAGGTCTAACCTCTTGTCTAATGCCAATTTTTTTTTTGCAAGAATATGAATAACATCATCCTAATCCACAAACAAAGTTGTGGGGGATTTTGGAGGAGTAGGTACACGAGTGGTCTCATCAATGAAACCTATCTCATCAATAAAACCTGTGGAAAATCCAATAGTGAAGGCAGATGTGACCTTCATCTTTTCCATTGGCAGGTGTTGCACACTTATTCTAACCATGAAATCAAAGGTCATTGACTGGGTTGTGATGCTCATAAACCTTCATAACACTCAGATTTACAACAGTCACCAGGCACAAGGGAAAAAGTCTCAACACAAATAAATGGATAAATGTTGTTCACGTCGGATTCACCAAAAATGTAAGGTAGGGGGACCAACCACACCAAGGCTCTAGGTCACAGAGAGTCGAGAGTGGCAGGTTGCCCTAACTTACCTCAAGTTAAGCGGGTGTTTAGGTCAAATATAGAGAATGAAGAGCACTCTCAAGTGCTTCTATCATTCTACTTATCTGAATACTTGGATGAGACTAGACGAGCCAATTTTTGGAATCCAAATTGCACCTCAGACAACTCTCTGCCCGAGGACGGTAGCTTGGTTCAAGGATGATAATGTGGCGTGCTGACGTATGTACGACCAGAAAGTGGAAAAGAATAGTCTTGACTACTGAAAAACCTACTTGTAGTCTAGCTAATAAAGTTTAACAAAATAAACAAAATAATGAAATACAATGAATGATTATAAAGATGATAAAGGAGATAGAGAAAACAAGGGTGACGAAGTCTAACTCACTGAGTGTCTAGTTCACCAGCAAGATCCACACTCACATACACCTACACATAGTCAAGAGAGGAAAAATGTTGGGTTATATAGGGGTTTGCCTCAATCAAACCCCCACTTTGGTGTTTCCACCTCCACAGACATCTAGGAAAGCCATGAGATAGAAAATGTGATAAAGGAAATAGAAAGAAAGAGTATGAACACTATGAAAGACATAACGCTACTCTATCAAACCACCACAAAAGGACAATGAAGCAATACCACCTCCACCCAAAAGCACTCAAGTCCAATGAAGGGAGAATGTAAGTCTACGATCTTGGAAAAGTCGACACGGCCGCAACAGTGATGGAGGAGGTCTCACAAGACTCCAAAATCGAAACCTCTATGGTAGAACAACGCATTCTTAGTGAAGTTGATGGAGCAACAAGCTGTTAAGTAATGCTCAAGAGATGCCAAAGGAATGCAAGAGAGATCAAGTGAATGTTTAGAATTGTGAAGAAGGTGGAATGGTTATGAAAAATATCCATTTGAAGGGAGATTAGGAGGGAAAAAGCCATTTTCAGGCCGGTTGGTTGACATAGAGGTGTTACGCTTCATGCCTAATGGAGAACGTAATGTCCCTGTGGACTCTAGGGGCAAGAATCTATAAGGGACGGTAGAGCACCACACTCGCGTCCCTGACAAAAATACCCCCACTGACACAAAATACATGCACCAAGTGGATTCATTTCGAATGGGTGATGTAGAATTTCACAGTTGGGTTTGATTCTCTAAGGTGGAGGGATGCAAAAGGAGAATTTACACAAGGGGTGCAAATTTGCTCCTATACAATGACCTTTAGAGGCAATTGTATTATATTATAGACCATGAAAACCTCTAATCTCTAAAACTTGTATAAGATTTTTGCTTCTTATAACAATGCAACTCTCTAATTATGATGAGAGCAAGTCCAACCTCTCTAAGTTTGAAGATAATATATTCTTTGAAGTTTGTTTTATTCCCTTCCCATTTAGCTCATAAATTGCAAGATTATTTTAAGTTTTAGCTCATAAATGACTTGGAGGTGTTAATGATTGGCAGCTTCAGGTTCGTCCTTCCAGCCATGAATAAAGACATAAATTAATCAGCTATTTATTATATATGAGATATTTAATGTGAAGGGACACTTCACTTGGCAACAATGTAATTCCTAAAAGGGCCGACCTCCTTTGTATTTAATATATTTTAATTATAATATTCTTCTCTACCTTGGTCGACTTTTCACATGAAGAGGTGCGACCTCTCTCTCATTGTGTATATATACAAAGTCATTTCCATTCCTTCAATCATCAAGCAAGTTCGAATTATTCCTTCATTCAAGTGTGAATTCCTTCAAGAGCAGATTGCGAATTTCTCTAAGTGCAGATTCAGATCACAAGGAAGAGCAGATTATCATCTGTTATTGCATCTAGAGTTGATGCTGGATATTGGCCTTGTATTGGCCTCATTGTAAAGAGAATTATTGCCATTACTTATATATAAAAGAGAGATCTTTGTTGCTGGGTTTTTCTCCCTCAAGAGGAGGGTTTTCCCAGGGTATATGCTGTGTTTTTGTGTTTGATTTTGAGTTAATTTCTGTGCATTAAATCTGATCATTAAAATTTAACATGGTATCAGAGCGGGTTTGAGTAGATCGTGATCAGATTTGTCTGTACAGCGGTACTCTCTTCTCTTCATCCTAATTCTTGGTCTATCTCTACTTCATTCAAGATGGTGAACAGATTGAAGATCGAAGATAGACTTGAGGGAGTGTCAAACTTTACTTCATGGAGGTTCAGAATTATGCTCTCTTTGGAAGTAAGTGAATTGGCTGAGTTCGTGGAGAGCAAAGTTTCGGAGCCTGCAGATGAGGAAGTGAAAGTTCAATGGAAAAAGAAAGATATCAAGGCAAAGAAGATGCTGGTTGATTCCGTAAAGGATCACATTGTCCCTATCATCTCTAAGATGAAGACTGCAAGGGAGATGTTCAAGTCTTTGGAAGAGATGTATGAAATCAACAACACAAGTCGAGCTCTTGCATTGAAGCAACAACTCCATCATGTGAAGATGGCAGAAGGAGAATCTATCATCGTTTACTTCATGAAGATTTATGAATTGAGAGATCAGCTCTCTACCATTCGTTATTTTGTCGATGACAAGGATTTGACCATGCTTTCCCTCAATGGTCTTCCCTCATCTTGGGAGTGTTTCATTCAAGGAATTAGCACGAGATCGAAAATTCCCAAGTTTGATCGTTTGAGGGCGGACTGCATTCAAGAGGAGTCTAGGTTGGCTGCGAGAGGTATTGGTCAAAGCTCTACAAATGAAGACATTCATGTTCTTTCTGCTCAATCCTCGAAGAAGGAAGGAAAGGGAGGAAAGAAAAGATATTTTAAGAGGAATAGAGATAAGGGGTCAGATGGTGCTCCTGCATTCAAGAAGAAGTGGGACCTCTCCAAAGTCCAATGCTTTCGCTGTGACGAGTTTGGTCACTATGCAAAGGATTGCCCAACCAGGCCTAATCAGCATGCTTCATTTGCGGATATGAATAAGTTTTCTCCTCAGAAGGATTCTAGGGAATTTCTATTCTAAGTCATGGGCCTGTGTTCAAGCCGTAAAGGTTGTGTGTTGATCTGTGCTCAAGAGCAGCGTATCTTGCATCCTTTAGAATATTTAAAGAGATAAGTATTCTTTGTTTGTTAAGTTAAATCTTTTAGTTGGATCTTATAATTAAAGAGAGATTTGGATCTTGTAATTAAAAGAGAGATAGTGGTTTCTCTTGAATTGTATTCTCTAGCATAAAGATCCTTTGAAATTATTGTTTCATGCTAATTATGTAGATCTCTGAGTGTGACATTGAGATGGAAAAGAGAATTGCATTTTCATTGTGATAGGTTGATCACGTCGATATCATTCTCTAATGCATGAACTGTGATTAGAGCCTTGACTCTTGGAGAGAGTTGGTTCTACTTGCTATTTGCATAACGCATTCAAGGAATTTGCTGTTGTTCAAATTGTCTTTTGTTGAGAGGAGTAAAAGTTGGAAGGAAGAGTTATATCAAAATCATATAAAGATAAGTTCTTTATTCCTTCATCTCTTTGATATATTTATTTGATTCACTTATTCATGTTGTATAACCTGAGATAGTAAACTTTGTATGATTCTACCCTTGATATTTCTTTGGATAGTTACAAACTATAAGTAATCTTTCTCTAAATGCTTGCAATTCACTATTCTAGGAGCAAGAAGGTGATGAGAGACTGCTTAGTAATGAAAAGCTTGAGGAATCTTGTGAGGAAGTCATGATCAAGCAGCCTTGGGACTGAGCTGGTAGCCAGAGGGAGTTCACTTCCATAAGTCTTCTTTGCAATCTCTGAAGCAAGGATCAAGAGGGAGTTTTGTAACTCATTGAGAAGAAGTGAAGATTGTTGTATTGAAAGGCTAGGTGCTAAACCCTTAGAGGATCCCTTCAGTTGCTGAGATCAGAATTGCTCAAGACTGTCTTCTAGATTTTGTCATTGATAGCTCCACAAACCTATTCAGAATAGAGTAATCTGGGAAGAGGTCAAGGAGGACTATCCTGAACTCTCTACAGTACCAGAAGTGTGCATTGGAAAACTTTTATCTAAGTCAAAGTGTTGCAGACAATCTTGGATGAAGAGGTCGAAAGATTGATGCATGTGCTTGAAGATTCAGAGGGAGTCTGCTGAACCTGAAGAAGATGGTAATCTTGTTGCAGCAAAGCATATCCTGAGATACTTGAGTGGCACAGTTGGATATGGATTGAGATATTCTTCAGGTTGGGATCTGCTATGATATCCTGGTGCAGCAGGAAGCAGTCATTTGTGGCATTGAGTATAGCAGAGGCAAAGTATATTGCAGCTTGTATGGCAGCTCAGGAAGCAGTGTGTCTTCATAAGCTCCTTGCAGGATTGTTTAGACAATCAATGGAGCCTACAATCATTCATTGTGATAATTAGAGTTGCATGAAGCTTTGTGTTTCATAACAAATCAAAGCACGCTAAGATCAAGTACCACTATATTAGAGATATGGTATTGCAAAAGGCTGTACAGTTAAGGTACATCAGCACTGATGAGCAGATGGCGGACATTCTCACCAAGCCTCCCTCCAGGATAAAGTTTGTGTACTTTCGAGATAAGCTTGGTATGGTGGAGAATCCAGCCTTGACTGAGAAAGAGTCTCAGTATCAGTGAACCTGTTTAATGAGTTCTTCTCTATGAGAGAAGTTCGAGGTGAAATCCCTTGTTAAAGCATTTCTCTTTGAGATCTGAGGTGAAAGCCCTTGTTTCCACCCTCTGAGAGAGTCATGGTGGATGTCATGTGTGTGACTCCATGACATATCTTGTACTTGTGTTTCACCCTCTGGGAGAGCCATGGTGAAAGTCACGTTGAGGTGACAACATCACGCAAGTGATGAACACTTGTACTTACCATGTATGGTTGTAGCCATTATGGTAGATATCGTGTTGAGGCGATATCCAATATCACGTTGAGGTGATATCTATTTTTACCATAGTATGGTTGTAGCCATTATGGTAGATATCGTGTTGAGGCGATATCCAATATCACGTTGAGGTGATATTTATCTTTTACCATAGTATGGTTGTAGCCATTATGGTAGATATCGTGTTGAGGCGATATCCAATATCACGTTGAGGTGATATTACTTTGTTCACCATAGCATGGTTGTAGCCATTATGGTTAATATCATGTTGAGGCGATATCTAATATCACATTGAGGTGATATTCTTCTTTTCACATCTAGTTGTAGCCAATGTGATGGGCATCATATTGAGGTGACTTGTCTTGAGCAGCTGGAAGTTCTCTCCCTAGCTGAGAGGGAGTGTTAATGATTGGCAGCTTCAGGTTCGTCCTTCCAGCCATGAATAAAGACATAAGTTAATCAGCTATTTATTATATATGAGATATTTAATGTGAAGGGACACTTCACTTGGCAACAATGTAATTCCTAAAAGGGCCGACCTCCTTTGTATTTAATATATTTTAATTATAATATTCTTCTCTACCTTGGCCGACTTTGCACATGAAGAGGTGCGACCTCTCTCTCATTGTGTATATATACAAAGTCATTTCCATTCCTTCAATCATCAAGCAAGTTCGAATTATTCCTTCATTCGAGTGTGAATTCCTTCAAGAGCAGATTGCGAATTTCTCTAAGTGCAGATTCAGATCACAAGGAAGAGCAGATTATCATCTGTTATTGCATCTAGAGTTGATGCTGGATATTGGCCTTGTATTGGCCTCATTGTAAAGAGAATTATTGCCATTACTTATATATAAAAGAGAGATCTTTGTTGCTGGGTTTTTCTCCCTCAAGAGGAGGGTTTTCCCAGGGTATATGCTGTGTTTCTGTGTCTGATTTTGAGTTAATTTCTGTGCATTAAATCTGATCATTAAAATTTAACAGGAGGAGGCTTGCCTTCTTTTTCTTTCCTAAAGATAAAGCTCACATTTACATTATAATTTATTTGATATTGTCACAACTCTCTTCTATTCTCTTAGAAAAATACAACAAACTATAAGTAGCAATGTATATTTAATGTATGCAGTTGGAAAGCTTAACAGTAATGATAAGATGAAGGAGATAAGGATATAACTGTGATATGATTAAAAAATGGATAATGTTGTTATTATATTTGATGTATGCAATAGGAAAGCTTAATATGACTGATAAGATGCAAGTGATAAAAATGTAACAGTGATATGATTAAAAAATGGGTAATACTATTGTTTCTAAATTTGGACCCTTTGATTTTGAACAACTGACTGAAAATAGTATAATTTGCATGCCTCAAAATAATGTACACATTCAGTACATAAGTATATAACAGTATATTGATAAATGAAAACACAAATTTAGTTATTTTGGGTGTAGCAACCTAAATAAACACCCTTTAAAGAGGAATGTGCAAAGGTCGCCTTTGTAAGATTTGAATTTTGCAGAGAATATTCAGTGAAAACAAAGGATAATTCTTAAGGAAAATGATCCTAGAAATTCCCTCTTATTAAATCATTTGAATGTGGAAAATGAATGCATTGGATTGTGGTGTTTGATTTTCATATTTAAATTTTCGTGGGAAATAATTGCTCATTTCATATTGTAGTTGCCATTTATGTCTGATTTCTACAGTGGCTTGAATGAATTCAATTTTATACGTAATTTAATTTATTCTACAGTGGCTTGAATAAATTCAATTTTTTATATGAATTAATATATATTTTTTGTTTATTGGGGAACCTTACACTAGTAACTATGCATGCAGGTACACGTAGTAGATGAAGTTAATGCATGAAGATGTGATAGGGAGTGCGGGTGAAAGCTGATAAATGAAATGAGACTAATTCCCAAATTTAAATGCAATGTTTTAAATTGATTTCTATAGATTAAAAAACAAAATTTTATAAAAAAAACTAATATAATATTTAAAGCTTAATTAAAGACTTTGAAATCAAATTGCATATAATGAATTGATCAACAATTTCACTCAAATACATTCAATCATGCAATAAATAAATTATTAATTCAAAAAACTCAAAGGGTTTAAATTTTTTTTATTGCTTAGATAATTTATTAGCATTAACACTTATCTTTGAAATGTGCAAAAAAAATCCCCAACTATTGCTGGAATGGTCCCTGGTTTAGCCTCTTTCGTCTGTGAGCAGTCTGGGAGGAAAGCAAACTTTTCCACTCTACATGAGTGTTGGTTCCACTGGAACAATGCTCAACACCTGTGCCACAAAACCATGCCCTAGCCAAGACTGTCTTGAGTGCACACACTTGTACCCCAAGTTGGACACCCACTGTAGGACTGCCCCTTCTCCGTCCTACTCACAACCTGCTAACTTGGAACCCTATTCCCACAATGTGCTCTACTTGTTTTTTTCCCTCTTTTTCCCTATATTCCCAAATAATTTAGTTTCACGAGTTTTTATAGAACATAAAGGGTAGTTTCAACCGACACAACCTTTTATAAAATAATTACAACATCCTGTGAAGACTCTAATTACTATTTTATTACATTTTATTCCTTTAACTATTACATTAGCTCTCATTTTTTTACTTTTATTCTCTTTTCTTTTCTTTTCTTTTTTTCCCACTGGGAAAAGTCTCATAAAAATTCTCCCCCTATTGTTTTAGATGCTGCCCTCAGTAGCTTGATGATTTTCTACATCACACATACATATAAATAAAACAACCTTTAGTTAAACAAATGAGGATATTGGTCTTTAATAAAATCAACATTTTCCCAAGTAGCACTATCATTATCATAGTGACTCCATTTAATTTTTACTTCATTTATAACCTTATTTCTCAATATTCTAGATATTTTTTCAATTATTTGTTCAGGTTCAACCTTAAATTCACAAGAAGGTTCAATAGAAATACTTTTCCAATCAATAACATGATTTGCATTATATACATATTTCTTAAGTAAACTTACATGAAATACATTATGGATTTGTAATTGAGGGGGTAAAGCAAGTTTATAAGCAACATCCCCTAATCTTTCTAATATTTCAAAAGGTCCACAAAAACGAGGAGCTATCTTAGAATATTTACCAAGTTTTAACGAACTCCTTTTTGGTTTGACTCTAAGAAAAACATGTTCACCAACCTCAAATTCTCGAGTAGACCTCTTAGAATCCACCCAACTTTTATACCTATCTTGGGAAACCTTCATATTTTGTTTGGCTTTATTAATAATGGCTTCCATCTCTAACAAGTTTTCATTGTCATACCAAACTTTATGGATAGGATCAGACCATGAAATGGGTGTATTACAATTTCGGCCATAGACAGCTTCAAAAGGTGACATATTAACGATGGAATGATACCCTTGATTGTATGCAAACTCTACCAAGTGTAAATAGTCTTCGCATGACCCAAGTCTATCCATGGTATACATTCGCAACATGTATTCTAAGATTCTATTAACCCTTTCTATTTGGCCATTAGACTCTGGATGATAAGCAATACTAAAATTTAAATGAGTACCAAGTTTTGCAAATAGAGATTTCCAAAAGGAGGTAAATCTAGGATCTTGATCCAAAATAATGTTCTTTGGAATACCATGTAGCCTAACAATTTATTTGACAAAAATGAGGCAAAATTAGAAGCAGACAATTTTATTTTAATAGGTAAGAAATGTGCCATCTTGGTTAATCTATCCACTACTACAAAAATGGAATCATGTCCTTTACATGTTTGAGGTAATCCAGTAATGAAGTCCATACTAATTGACTCCCATTTCCAAGTCAGAATAAACAACAGTTGCAAGAGGCCTGGATGTTTACATTGTTCTGCTTTTACCTTTTGACAAGTTAAACATTGTTGAACATAAGTACAAATTTCAGTCTTCATTTGTGGCCAGAAGTAGTTTCTTTTGATTGAGAGATAGGTCTTATGGAATCCAGGGTGTCCAGCTATTGGGATATCATGAGAGTCTTTCAGTATTTGAGATTTAAGGTTAGGTATATGGGGAATGCACAACCTTCCTTTGTAATAAAGGAGACCATTGCTACTCAACAAATAAGATTCTAATCGATATTTCAAATGGACATTAGAGGAGGTATTTTGGAGACCTTCATAAATGGGTTGAAAATAGTCATCAATAGGTAACTTGGATTTTATATCTTGTTCAAATTGACTTCTCTCAAGGGTCAAGGCATTAACACATAGTCATTTTTGACTCAAGGCATCCACCACTGCATTTTCTTTTCCAGGAACATATTGGACGGTGAAATCATATTCAGTTAAGAGTTCCATCCATCTTCTTTGTCTCATATTAAGGTGAGGTTGAGTAAATATGTGCTGGAAACTATGATGATCAGTTTTTAATATAAAATTATTCCCTAATAAATAATGGTGCCAAATATTTAAGGCATGGACAATGCTTGGTAATTCAAGATCATGGATTGGATAATTTATTTCAGCGGGTAATAACTTTCTAGATTCATAACACACCACTCGGTTATCTTGCATTAGAACACCATCGATACCTGTACCACATGCATTGGTGATCACAACAAAAGGCTTACTAAAATTAGGAATACAAAGGATAGGTGTAGATGTTAATAAAGTCTTTAGTGTGTGGAAAGCTTTATCACATTTTGGGGTCCAATTATAGCTTTGTTCTTTCTTAGTTAGATCGGTCAAAGGTGAAGCTATCTTGGAATAATTCTTAACAAAACGACGGTAAAACCTAGACAATCCTAGGAAACTTTTAACTTCATGCACATCCTTTGGGATAGGCCAATCTTGAATTGCTTTAATTTTAGCAGGGTCAGATGAAATACCTTTTTCAAAAAATGTCCTAGGTAAGATACTTTTGATTTGAAGAATTCACACTTGTTGAGTTTTGATTTGAAGAATTCACACTTATTCTTTCATAAGGCTTCTAGTACCATTTTGAGACGTTCTTCATGTTCTTTTTCATTTTTTGAGTATATTAAGATATCATCTAGGAAAATGATTACAAACACATCCGAAAATGGGTGAAAGATATTATGCATTAAGGTCATAAAAGTTGCAGGTGCATTAGTTAAACCAAAAGGCATAACTACAAATTCATAGTGACCATGTCGTGTTCGAAAGACAGTTTTGGAAATGTCAGATTCTTTAATACGAATTTGATGGTATCCTAATCGTAAATCAATTTTGGAAAAACATTTAGCACCATGTTGTTAGGGTTAGAGATGGCATATATCTAACAATTAAATGCAAATTTAATAAACAAAACAGAGAAACTAAAACACACACAGAATAAATAATAACACAGAGAATTTAACGTGGTTCACCTAATCTGGGCTACATCCACCAAACTGCAACCATCCAATACTTCTATTATCCAGTGAAAAACTTATTACAATCTTGCGAATAATTGCGTTTTTCATCATACTGAAATATCCATACGAACCCCTTTTTAACAAGCTTAGAAGCTTCCAGATTTTTGGGTTCTACAAAATCAAATTTTTCTTTTTCCATTGATTTTTTCCCTTTTTCGGTGATCACGCGAAAAAGTAGGAGGAAATTTTTTCTCGGGGGTTGCCGCCCCCGAACCCTCGCCCAGCCCCGGACCCCTACAAGGACAGGGGTCCGGGGTGTACAGTATACCATGGGCTATACAATATAGCATGATCAGTCACCACATACCAACACATGTAATTGATTTAGGAGATCATCAATTTGAGGTAAGGGATACTTATTTTTTATGGTTAATTTATTAAGTTGTCAATAATATATGCATAACCTCATGGTGCCATCTTTATTTTTGATGAATAATACTGGTGCACCCCAAGGAGAGACACTTGGTCTTATTTTTCCTTCCTTAAGTAATTGTGTGAACTGAATTTTTAGTTATGTTAATTAAGGGATAAATTGGCGATAAGGAGCTCTAGATACTAGTTTTGCTCTGGGAACTAAATCAATTGCATGTCCTACTGATCTTTTTGGGGTAGACTATCTAAATCTTTAGGAAAAAAATCTTTTAATTTTTGCACTATAGGTTTGATATTGATGCCTAACTTGAATTTATCACCTATTTGAAAAAATCATAGCACAAAATATCTTACAATTTTTCATAGCACTACGCTTGATTTGCATAGCTGAAATGGTTTTAATGTGAAGGGGTCTTTTCTCCCCCTATAAAATTTGACTTGTCCCCATGTTAGAGTTTATGATGACTTGTTTGTTTTCACAACCAAGGAGGGCATTATTTCTTTCTAACCAACTCATACCTAGAATAGCATCATATTTACCAATATTCAATACATGAAAATGATCACATGTTACAAAGTTATCTAACTCAAATTCTAAGTTTTCAATAAGTGTACCAGTTTGTTTTACTATTCTACCATCTGCCATTTCCACCGCTAAGGGCTCAATTAACTTAGATGTAATTTTTAGTTTAGAGACAACTTTAGGAGAGATAAAATTATGACTACTACTAGAATCAACAAGAAAGATAATGGGATGACCATGTATGAATCCTTTAATTTCAATTAAGGAGGGTTGAAAATGCACCATACCTGCATCAATGGCTGCATAAATCTTCATGTTGGGTTGTGGAGTAGAGGTAGTGGTGCCCTTGTTTTTGGGTTTATAGTCCTCTTGTTTGCAAGGACAACAACGTTGGTAATAGTTCTGGCCACAAGTCCAACATTTTATTTCAGGAGGTGTTGGTTTATTTCGGTTGGGTCTAACCATCTCGGTGAATCGACAATGGACTTTCTTTTGACCAAATTCATTATGCTTTCTATTACGCTTTTCCCTGGCTTGCCTTGGAATTTGATCAAGTGTTTCAAACTTTTCCGCAGTTTGGGCTGCTTCATCTATTGATGCGGGTTTACCACACCACACATTAGCTTGGTATGCATGTCTTAAACCATTTATGAATCGAACCACTTGATCATGTCCTTCAATGAATGGTACAAATGTATTGAGCCTTTCAAAATCTTGTTTATATTCATTTATTGATTGGCCTCATTGTTTTAATTCAAATAACTCAATTCTCTTTTCTTGTATGAAGAAATCATAAAGGTATTTTTGTGAAAACAATTGTTTAAATTGTGACTATTTCACTTTGTTGGCTTTTAGTTTTTGAGATTGAATTATATCTTGCCACCAATTCAAGGCACTATTTTTAAGTTGATAGGTGCCAATCCGGGTCCTACTATAACTACTAGTCTTTGTAATTCGAAGTATCTTTCTAAGTTGGTTAGCCATTGTTCCATTTCGTCTCTAGTGCCGGTATTGCCACTATACTCTGGTAATTTAATCTTTCGAGCAAAGTTGTCTAATTCTTTTTGTGTTTGTTTACTGTTATCATCTTCAGAGGATTTAGATTCGAAAGTGTGAGAAGTGTTATCACTAGAAGTTGAGTCTTCCTCTGATGATATTGGTCATTTCTTGGATTTTTTTATTTACTTTTGCTTCTTTTCCTACTTGTCTTTGAACTCTTCTTGCTTTTTGATAGTTCTACATTGTTGAGTCATTTTTGTTCTAGTGCTTCTTGCCTAAGTTGTTGTACTTGGGCGGCTAATGCAACAACTTCTTGCATTAATGCTTGGTTGGTCCTCTCCAAATTCTCATAAGCTTTTTGGTTGCTCTCAGATGTCATTGTGGTAGGTCAATCTATTTATGTAAAGGAATTAAATCAATATTGATTGTTTTAAAAGTTTCCTTTTTAAACTTGCAAAAGAAAACTTAGAAGATAAAAAGGGTGAAATTAAGGTTTCAAAATGTGAATCAATTTAGACTATTATAAAATCTAGTTTGTCTATTTATTTAACTTTTGAACATAATAAATAATTGATAAAAAATATAAGAATCAATTTGAACTATTATAAAATCTAATATATCTATTTATTATTATTATTATTATTATTATTATTATTATTATTATTTATATATATATATTTGAGAAAATAAATGCAACGAAATTAATTGATGATGGGAAAGGCTCTCATACCGAATGAAATGAGACTAATTCCCAAATTTAAATGCAATGTTTTAAATTGATTTCTACAGATAGAAAAACAAAATTTTATACAAAAAATTAATATAATATTTAAAGCTCAATTAAAAACTTTGAAATTAAATTGCATATAATGAATTGATAAACAATTTCACTCAAATACATTCAATCATGCCGTAAATAAATTATTAATTCAAAAAACTCAAAGGGTTTAAAACAAATTTATTGCTTAGATAATTTATCATAATTAATAGTTATCTTTGAAATGTGCAGAAGAAATCCCCAACTATTGTTGGAATGGTCCCTGGTTCTAACCTCTTCCGTCTGTGAGTAGTCTCGGAATATATATTTTTTAAGTTAACTACACATTTAGTAGTGAACATATATAGGTGTAAGATGGTAATATTTTTAAGATAATTAAAACAATGTAATGACTAAAATATAAATGATTATTTGAATGAATGAATGAATGAATGAGGGATTTTAATGTCATCCACGAGACCAAAAAGTCTAAGGGACTAAAAACCACAAAACTACAGAGTCTCCAAAATCTTTTTGATGCTAGATCTTCTATTATGAATTTTGACTAGAAAACTAGCAGTCTTGATGATTCTTCCTTCGTCAAATAGCTCGTGCAGGTTGCTGATCTTCAAGTTGCCTTCATATTGACTACGGATATCCTCATAAGCCGTGCACTCCATGATAAAATGCCATTTGGTCTCAACCACCCCTTTGCTACAAAACATGCAAATTCTATTCTCCCAAGCTTTCTTAGGTATAGTCCACCTTCCCGTTTCACATAAAATAAAGTCAATAAGCATAAAATAAATAACTATTGAAACATGGTTAATAATTGGTACCTAGTTGTAATTCTCCAATTCGTGAGCACGCCGAAGACTTATTCCTTTTGCTCAAAACGTCAGCCATATTCGAACTTCGCGCCCCTATTTTTTCAATCGAATCAAATCCGATGATAGTAGATCAAAACCTACTGCAATCAAGAATACCGTCTTTTTTTGTTTTTGTGTGACCAAGATTTCCGACCTTTTGGTTTTCTTGTGATCAAAATCTCTGACTTTTTTTCTTTTCTTGTGGCCAAGATCCTTGGGTTTTTATTTGAAGGATCCGAAAAAAAAAAATACTTATCCAATCTAAGATATTTGTTTTTATAAAAGTAATCTTAATGGCTTCTGCTAACGGAGAAGGTTTAGGATCTGCTGCAACGAGTATCGTCATATCAGGGCTTATCGGGGGTTTATCCGTGGCATTGTTCTTTGCTTTTTATTTAAGAAGAAAAAGGGAAGAGGTAAAAAAAGCAGCAGAATTGCATCCAGAGGTCACTACCACCAGTCATAAAAATTCAAAGCCTTTGAAGAAAGTAAACCCTAAATCTAATGTTTCAGCTGCTGACAAGGTAACAAAAGCCCTCCCTTTAGTTGTTTATATTTATGGATAGGAAATTAGATCAACTGAACAACAGTGCCCTTGTTTTTATTTTTTCGTTTTAGATTTGGTAAATTCCACGATTTGCTTTTGTTTAATTGAATTGGATCAATCGATTTAAGTTTCAACAATGCCATTATTTATGTTCTATTTTTTATTAAGTAAATTCCCAGTGTAGGGTACCTTGGCCAAGAAACCATGAAGAAGGGTAGTTTTTTGGACTAAAATTGAAGTCACATTCAGTAAGCGAGATATAGTATTTTACCCAATTTCAACATTTGTCATGTTTAATTCTGGGGTGTCACTAACAAGGATATCTAAATTATCCCTGTCGAGTTCCACTAAGTAGGATATTAAATTATCCTTGTGGGGTGCCAGTAATAGGATATCTTTTGGACTCGCAGTTGGCATTGCCCATTGGGTTCACAACACCCATCGAGTTGGATGCATTATTTGTTAGTTTTATGATTAGATTTAATGCACAGAAAATTAAATTCAAAATCAGACACAATAACACAGCAGATACCCTGGGAAAACCCTCCTACTCGAGGGAGAAAAACCCAGCAACAAATATATCTCTTGTATATATGAGCAATGGCAACAAGTATCTTTACAATGAGGCCACACACAAGGCCAATAAACAGCACCAGCAATGGCTGTAACACACTAATAATCTGCCCTTCAATCTGCACTTGAATAGACTCACAATCTGCTCCTATATGAATTCGCACTTAATGGAGAAGGAGATCGAACTTTGCTTGATGCTCAAATGAGAGAAAGTGACCTTCTATATATACATGTTGCTTAGAGGGGTTGCACCTTTTCAAGGACAAGGTCAGCCACCATAAAAATAATTACAAATAATAAATAATAATTACAAAGGAGGTTGACCATCTTAGAGATATGTTGCCATTAAATAATCACAAATAAATAAGGAAGTATGAAGCCTGAAGCTGCAATAACATCAACATTATTTAGTTTAGTTCAATATTTATCAACTCTCTTGTGGGAATAAACTTCCAGCTCAGTTATGAAAGTCCTCGTGTTTTTACCTCTCGAGGTTATCCCGTTTGATGATGCCATTCTTTTCAGTAAGAAAATTGCTGAGATTGGTTACTATATTCCTCTAGCTCTATTATAGAATGTCTGGTGTTTTTACTTTTTGAGCTCAGCCCATTTAGCGATGCAATTCTTTTTAATAAGGATACTGCTGAGATTGGTTAGTTATAGTCCTTTAGCTCCACTACAAAAGCTCTGGAGTTTTAACTTCTTGAGCTTATCCCATTTGATGATGTCATTCTTTTTTAAGTTACCGGTCTGCCCCTTGGTGGTCTTGGTCTGGTCTGAAGTGGGTCTGGTTCCTTGTGGGTTCGGATAGGATCGAGCCCATAGACTGTGGGTCCGGCCGTGTCGAACTCGAGCAGACTCGCAGCGAATTTTGGCAACTCATGTGTCCAAGTGGCATATTTCAATTTTTTTTGGCATAAAAATATTAACAAACCCCCCCAACCCTAAAATGATGTTTGCCATGAAGGTTTGTGTGGCTTTAAAGGTCTTAATTTGGGTCTTATTGTGAATGCAAAATGATGTACGCAATGAAGGCATGTGTGGTTTTAAAGGTCTTAATTTAGGCTTGGTGGTGCTAGGGACGTTGCTC
This sequence comes from Sequoia sempervirens, assembly GCA_007258455.2. Lineage (NCBI taxonomy): Eukaryota > Viridiplantae > Streptophyta > Pinopsida > Cupressales > Cupressaceae > Sequoia > Sequoia sempervirens. The sequence goes on along the minus strand of VDFB02260728.1, from coordinate 12,156 downwards.
TGGACCTTGTGAGAGGCGGTGTTGCCCCTCAACCCCGTTGGGGGCGTTGCCCATAGAGCCCCACAAGAGGTGCTGCCCCTTGACCTTGGTGGGATCACTGCCCCTTGACCCTTGTGAGGGGCGTTGCCCCTCAACCCCATTTAGGGCATTGCCCCCAAGCTCCCATTGAATTCATTTGATTTGCCATGAACTCTCTAAGTCCAAGTTCCCAAGTTTCCAAGTTTTCCTACAAGTTTTCATCTATAATATTGTCATCCAATTGGACAATCATCCCTAATGTTTACCTGCAAGGAGAAATGCAGCAATGCAGTTAATTTTAATATAATGTATATTATGACATTCGAGTTTGACTAATTGACATTTTAATGTTTTTTATTTTTATGGTGGTTTGGTTTATTATACAATATATGATGCTATGTGTGCTATTTTGAACTTAATTACTGTTGTAAATATGTATATATTTTTTATTTTTATATGTTTTTGTATGGACGAACCCATCCCCAATTTTTCTTTGATCGAATCCATGAACCGAACCTGAACCTGAATCTGAACCGGTAACTTAGATTCTTTTTATTAAGGAATCAGGATACTGCTGAGATAGGTGAGCTTTGTTTTATGTGGCGACTTGGATGCATAATTTAGCTATTCTTAACATTTTATCACGGGGTCTGGGAATTTAACCCGGGGCTCTGCAATGAATGCACCAATGTTTTTACCACTAAATTTTATTCTATTCAATGTTTTTATTAAGAATAATCTTGATATTGATCAATTATAGCATTAAACAGTTTGAAATGGGGTTAGCACTTTCCTAAATACTGTTTTTATTTTACTGTGTTCCTGTTGATAAACTGTTTAGGGTTTTAATTGTTTCATGGTACTTTGATTTGTATAAATATGGTAGGTGCAAGCCCGGCGCCATCACCCTTTGGATCTGAATACATTGAAGGGACATGCTGATGCAGTCACAGGGCTTTGCTTTTCACCGGATGCCCTGTGTTTGGCAACAGGTATGTTTTATACATTCCCTAAGAAAATAGGGTTTTGTTTTATCTTATTTATTTTTTAATAGTTAAAAGCAGATCTACTTAGCAGCCTAGGGAACTTTATAGAGGGCCGATTTTTGGTATTGGGCTATATTTTGTCATACTTGCTTCATGAAGATTTGCTTCAACTTCTATAAAACAATATCTTTTCTTCTTCGAAAATCTGTCTATTTTTCTTGCAAAACATGTAATGGAAAAATGTTGTTAGATTCTCACAAATTTGTTTTCCTTAATAGGTAAAAAACAGCATAGGGAATCCATTGAGGTTCCAATTTCAGATAATCCTTCTAAAATCGATTTATAAATTACATGGGACTCTCTGAGATAACAAGAAACCTTTAGGCTGTTAAGCAAGGAATGATCATGAGAACTTGGTATCTGTGAACCACTACTTATTAAATATAAATCATAAAGTTTTGACTCAAATTATTAGGCAGCTGGTTCCTGAGAAATGATATTACATAATGATGCACTGTGGGAACACCAATTGCATAAAGTTTAAGAATGAGGGAGCTCCAAAGTAAATGGTTCATATGGCACAATACATGTTATCAGGCAGCTAATTCCTGAAAAATGATATTACATAATGATGCACTGCAGAAAGTCTATTGCATAATGTTTAAGAACTAGGGAGCTCCAAAGTAATGGTTCATGTAGCCCAATACATTCTAAAGGTTTTAGAAGATGGCAAGTTAAGTGGGCCTGATTGGCAGAGCGGGGAGGGAATTTTATGGTTAAGCCTGCTTGATATTCCTCTAAGTTACAGGTTTCAAAAGGGGACATTACAATTTTGACCCAACCAACTGAAAGGAAGAGATGAAAAGCATAGCATCTACTGACTATATGCATCTAGAATTGGACTGAGGTCTCTTCAGAATGTTGAGTTATAAGTGAGATTGTCATCTCCCCGCCTAAATTTAAAAATTCTCAATTAAATAATATGCCCATCGATCTCAGCAGGTCTTAAAGATTAATAAAATCAATTATAAGTGCAAGTTGATACTAAGCGGCAGTTGAGAGGACAGCTGATCCACAATGAATAGTTATAATCAAGCAATTACTTTTACAGCTGCGATTTCCTTAAAAGAAAAAGAATAAATAATAATTAACTAAAAGTTAAGAGGCATCAAAAAGGCTATGACCATCGAAGAAAAGGGTATATAGGAAGGATAACTCAAGAAGAAGAGGGCCTCAAGATGTGAAGAAATATTATATATATTTCCTTGTGAAGTATTCAGCCACCCAGGACGAAACCCCTCAAAGATTCAGAGATTTAAGGACAAAAACCCTTAATTTCTTTTGCCAAGTTAGTGGATGGAAACTCCTAACTTAGATAGAAATTTAGGAAACATTTCAAGATATTTAGTATTTTCAAAATTGTATTAAAACTTCAAATCTGAAGTTTATAATTATCAAAATTATAAGTTTAAAGTTAAATCAATATTTATAATTCATTATGCAAGTATTATTATGAGTGTGGAATATTTATTTAAGGCAAATTTAAAGAACTTTTAGAATGGGACATTAGAGAGATAATGTGAAATGTAATTGGTTAAGAATTTCTAATACCACTGGTGTGTTATTAAATCTGGGAACTAATAATTCATGTAAAGCTACAGAAGAAACTGAATTAGTCTGGAACAACAATCTGCTGTGAACTGTTACTTTTAAATTTGTTGTCGGAGACCCTTAACAGCTATTTGAACCAAAATAAAGAGTTTTAAGTGGACCATTTATGCTCATGGGAACTTGGTATCTGTGAATCACTACTTATTAAATATAAATCATAAAGTTTGACTCAAATTATCAGGCAGCTGGTTCTGAGAAATGATGTTACATAATGATGCACTGTGGGAACACCAATTGTATAAAGTTTAAGAACAAGGGAACTCCAAAGTAAATGGTTCATATGGCACAATCAGGCAGCTAATTCCTGAAAAATGATATTACACAATGATGCGCTGCAGAAATTAATGTTCCCTTTTTGGGGTAACCCTAAATCTGCCCTAATTTATCAATTTCAAGTAATCATCTTGGGTTTGGGAATGTTTATAGTGCAAATAGGCCCCTGCAAAACAGAGTTAGAGAATATTTACAAGATAATATTAATTAGAATGCATATAAGAGAATCAAAGAGAGCATGGTTAGGGATACAACTACCTGTTTAGACCTGCAAATATGTTAGTAGACATTTATGAATAGAGACAATATCATAATAAAATACGTTTTAGGTGTTCTAGTTCATCCTTCCTTGGACACAATGGCCTGATAGGGTGCCCAAGAAACTCTCTAATCTAGGCCCAAGAGCAGTACACCTCTCTTGGCCCATTGGCCCTTGCCATCCATATGGATGGGGTACCTAGTGAGGCATCCTATCACCGTTCCCCTTATCAGAACCATTATCGCTTAATTATGTAGGGGATTTGAGGTTGCAACTACAGTAGGGTGTCCTGAGTAGTCATTCCCTCTAAGCCCAAGAGCAGTACACCCCTCTTGGCCCATGTGGCCCTTGCCATCCATATGGGTGGAGTACTTAGAGGGTGACCCACAGGCTGTTTCCCCTCCTTGTAGGTCCTCTCCTTGTTATGGCTAGTGTTTGCAATTGGATACTATGAATGTCAATCTCTAATCAATGAACATTATTCCATAATATAAATGCACAGATTCTGATTACAATTATTGAATCAATGACATAATATAAGTGTAGGCACATATTCTATTTACATCAATCAATAATACAGATTCCTTATTTGTCTTTAGCCCTTATAGATGATACAGATTTACGTAGATGATTAATACATATCAAATTTTCCTGCACTACTATGCAATGGTAAATATGCATATTCAACCCATTTTTAGTCTATACAATATATCATAACATAGAACTATTATTTGTACTCACAATAAATGATTACTCAGAATCATACAGGTGCACAACCTACTAATATCCTGTTTCTTGCATATTAATAACACAGATCTATTATTTATCTTCTGCAATAATTGATAATGCACAACCTACTATTATTATGACCATTAGCTATTGGATTCCTTTGCACTTACAGTATATATACAATTCTTAAATACTTAAACTGTTACTTACAGCCAGAACGTATTTACAAAATACAATGACAGACTTACCTTGCTGCGTTTGCTGCTGGAGACTCCCTTCTTTCCTTCGATGCTGCTGTGTCTATTCTCCTTTTTACCACTCGATCTTACAGTTGATTGATTATAGGATGAGGACATTCATAAATATATATACATAATATATTCATATTGTATTAAAGAGTCATTATTACTGATAAAGCTCAATAATTGCTGCAAGTGTCAGTATTGCATAATTGAATATAAAGCATATACATATATATAGTTATTATTAATTATTTATAGGTTTAGAATACTCACCTTGGCATGAACATGTATATCATCTATATTTATATATATATATTCACTTATATCAGTATATATATATTGACACTCATATTATATTCACTTATAGTAACTATGAAGATTACCAGCAAAATAATTATATTCAACAATTATATTAGGACATACCACAGTCTGCTGATTTCAGAATATATTCCTGTATTCCTTCTTTACTCTTCCCTCTATTCATTGATCAGAATATGTTTAATCCTTATTCCCCTTCCTGTATTACTTACTGGTCTCTTCTTATAATCTCCCCTCTATTCGATGCCTCACCTCTTTTGGGATGGATCTAATTTTATATTATTATCTCAAGATGAAAGGACACATTTTTTTAGACTGAATGTGCCCTTAACCTTTCAACTCAGATTTTGTTTATTTCCCTTTGCCTTTGGCTAAATCACTGTCTTAGAGATTTGTTTGAGCGCTGCCTTAGACATGCTTTGACCGATGCCTTCCTTTTGACTACAACGTTTCCTTTAAAATCGCTGCTCTTAGCAATCGCTGTACAGTATTTGTTCATTTTATTTTATATTTTATGTTTAGTTTATATGTATTAGATTTATTATTTATATTATTCTTCTTGTGAATATAATCTTTAATATTATATTTATAAGTACTAATATTAATTATTATTCAAATCTGTTTCCTTTTCAATTATCAATAATAAGTTGTAATATTTTTAATTTTAATAATATATATTTATTTGTAATATGTTTATATATTACATTATTTAACGATGTTTAGGTTTCGGTATTTACAAATAGTATTTAGGATGGTAATTATTTGTATTTATAATAATAATATTGTTTAAATGGCAATTACTTATTTTATATTTTGATATTTATTCAGTTTGATTCTTTGTATTTCAATACCGCAGATTTGGTACTACAATTTTGGGGACATGACAAGAAAGTCCATTACATAAAGTTTAAGAACTAGGGAGCTCCAAAGTGAATGGTTCATGTAGCCCAATACATTGTAAAGCTTTTAGAAGATGGCAAGTTAAGTGGGCTTGATTGGCAGAGGGGGGAGGGAATTTGATGGTTAAGCTTGCTTGATATTCCTCTAAGTTACAGGTTCCAGTGTGGTATTCCAATAAGCTAGTACAGCCAATATTTTTTGGGGGCTGGTTCATCTGTTAAAAAAACATATAAAAATCACAAATATATTAGGAAAGATCAGATAACCAGGTAGCATGCATATAATATGCAAAACAACAATGAAAATACTACTTTGATGTCAAATTGCAAACTTGACTGTCATGATAGATAGGCAGAGGTAGGAAAGATTAATGTTGAGGCAAATCTACTCTAGCCTATTGAATGGAAATCATATATGGGGGTCATCTTCCAAGCATAAGGTTGCCACTATGGAAGGTCCAATAATCAAATTAATAGTTTCAGTGTCTACTAAAAATAATTTTCAATTTTTAGGGAAAATTGCTTTTTGATTTTTTCATTCTCTTTTTGCTATTTCCAATATTGAGTAGAGAAGCTCAAAACTCCAAATTTCTAGTTTTAGAAAGTTGCTTTTTGCCTTTTTGAAGAATGGTAGTAGATGTTAGAGGCAGGTGGTTGTTAGAACATGTTTAGTTTTCATCATGTTAGTTTTAGATCAGAAATGTAAGCAATAAATAATGCAACACATAAGAAAAATGAACACAACAGTTTACCTTGGGAAAACCCTCCTTCTTGAGGGAGAAAAACCCAGCAAAATATATCTCTTATATAAAGGATGAATAAGAGCAGAAATCTGCTTTACAAATCAGACCCTTCTCAAGGGCGAACTTGATACAATAAATGATGAAAATCTCTTCTTGATACAACTGAATATAAATCTTCTTGAATCTGATCTACTTCTAAAGATGGTGATCTGCTACTAAGTGCGAACTCCTTGAGAAAATGCGAATGAAAATGAGAATGAATTGATGATTGAATGAATGATTATCATCTTGTATATATACCAAACTAGGCGACTCTTCATCTAGGTCGGCCTCTTTGATAAATAAAAAATAAAAAATATAATTTGTAACAGGAAGGCCAACCTGCCTTAAACAAGGGGAAAATAGCTCCCGAAGCTATAAAACACTAACACATCACAAAGAAATGGAATTTAGAAAGAATAAAGGCAATAAGAAGAGGAAAATTTATCAAAGTTAGTGTTCAAAAATGAAAATAAAATGGAAGTACAAAATAAAAGGTTAAAGTTTTGGCATAATCATTTGAAAATTCTTCTAATTTGATGAAGGGTAGAATTTTCTCCTCTACAAGCCAAGTAGGGTAGCTTTCTTGATGGCATTGTGTTATCCTTGTTCTTGATCTTACATGAAATTTTGAACTTTTCATTCCTTATCAGATAAACATTTTGACAAACAGTTTACAGACATTTCATTTTGAAGCATAAATGGATTACAACTCAAATAAACAATTACACAATATTTTCCATAGTAATTAAAATAATTATGAACACACACAAAATTATTGCCAAGATAATTGATTGATTAAAAAAGAAGCAAACACATTCTTATATAGAACTACAATGAGCTAATAATAGCGGAGATATCAATAGACTAATAAAAGATAACTGAATGCTTTATTGAAAGTAACTGAAAGCTTTAACTGATCTTAATTGAAAGCTAACTTAAAAACGTAACTAAAAGAATAAAAGAATATACCTAAAGTCTATTCTAATATATTATTTGACCATTAAACCAAATATAACAATATTATTTTAATAACCTTCCTTAATGGTCAATTTATTAAGTACACCAAGCTTATCCCAAAATTTTACAAACTTATCAGGATTCAAGGACTTGGTTAGAATGTCTGTAGTTTGGTCGTCAGTGGGACAATATTGCAACATTACTGATCCATTTTCTACAAGTTGCCGTATGAAATGACAATGAAGCTCTACATGCTTGGTATGCTTGTGGAATATTGGATTCTTGGCAAGGTTTAGCACCCCTTGATTGGCACAAAACAAGGGTGAAGGTCTTGCTTGAGACATCTGCATGTTTGAAAGCATCCTTCGAAGCCATACTGCCTCACATGCTGCTTTGACGGTTCTTCAATATTTTGCTTCGATCGAGGAAAGAGCTATTGCTTATTGCTTCTTACTGGGCCTTGTGATTTCACCTGTGCCAAGATTGAGAATATACCTAGAAGTGGACTTCCTATCATCAACTAAACCCGCCCAATCTGAATCTGTGAACCCAACCAGCCTAGGATCTTTGATTCTGATATATAGATTGCCAAAGTCAAGTGTCCCTTTTATTAGACATATGGGAAGAGACAAATGAAGCTGCAAATAATACAACACAAAATAATACGTGCTTCCATTCAATACATATTACATATATATAGAAGGATGTCTCCTATATTCTAGAATATTAGCTCAACCGAAATATCCTCCAAGCCTATTAGAATAACAATATGTTAATCATATTGTGTCATGTCCCCAGAACCATGATATTAAAGATAACAGAATATGCATTAAAGACGCCAACAATTCGATATAATTATAATTGTCAAGGACAATATTATAATTATAATTATTATACTATAAATATTATTATTAAAATATAGATATTAAACAGCTTAAATATTATCACAATGATAGATATTAAAATATATATAATTAATATAAAATTAAAACATAAAATGATGCTATAATTGTCATAATAATGACAATTATGATTATACTGGGTAAAGAGGCACATAATACTTAATATACGGTATAATATAAGAAACATACATAATGCTCCGGCAAAGACACAAAGCAAAATGGTTAATGTTTCCGTGCGAATGATACTTGCTGAGATAGGATTCTCAACTCCATAATTCAATGACTATGCTGGACCACTGTAGACACGTCTTCAGCAACAGGGCCTGTTGATGATATAAAGAATAGAATGTTCAAACAATGGCTTCAATGCCAATGACCTCCCAATCGCAACTTCAGAGGAGTCCCGACAATATCAGCACATTTGGAGTTTTGGACTAAGGCAGCGAACAGTTAGGGAAAGGGGAACGATCCCCTTGAATGAGTTTGAGTATAATACACTCCACGTCAGAATTCCTCAACCAACAAATCACTCGGTGATATGGGTTATGAGTGTGGCGACAAACTCCAAACGGAGGGCTCGATAAATCTATATATTGAAATATCCGAACTCCCTTAAAGCATCGGCAATAAGGTGGCGGTGAATAATAAATATAGTGTACAGGTAAAATACTATGCCCGATAGTATGAAGGTACAAAACGCCTTATTCACCCACGTCGGGCGCAAGGAAGTAATATCTGATTTTGGTGCGGCTGAATATAATAGCATCGATCATGAATATTGCCTACTTTGTAATCTCACGCCAATCTGCCAGTATTATATGAATCACCCGATCAAAGGCAAGTAGGTGATGGTCGATCAAGAACATTTAATAACACCTAAGTACATGTTGCATCGGTCAGGATATTATCAACATGACACAGAGCTAATAAGGCGATAATTTAATGATGAAATTAATCATTCCTTACAAGCTCAAACAGGGATATCGATTAGTTAATGCAAAGAGACGCACCCTTGCCAAATAAATACAATGGAAGGTCATGTTCTTTGACCATATCACGAGTATAACAAAAGGAGTATATTTGGGAGGTAAAAGCATCGATGAAGTAGAGAGAATATATCAGGGAATTGCAGCGGATATATACAGATCTTAAAAAGTGAATCTAGAGTGCTTTATGGAACCATCGATCAGTTTCTTGGAGATTTATCTTTATTATTGAATTTCCTGTTCGGAACCCACTCTATATAGGTAGAAGGCAATATGGGAGCATGAATTATCCAAGTATAAATCAGGGATAGCAGTGCATAGATTTAAAGGAGGAATAGATTCTGGAAGAAGAATCATTTAATAAGGAAAGTGGGACGGGCTGATATGGGAGGACAGAAAGATATATATATATCCAAGAAGGAAACAACGAACCAATCAGATACGTGTTTCCAATCTGTGAGACTTTATATTCATATCATCATCGTGGCTAAAACAGAAAAAATTAATCGCTGGAATAGAAAGGAATGAGAGAATATATGCTATAGAGGGAATAAGGATAAAATACTGTCAGAAAGAACATTCTCTTTAACTTGATCAAACGCAGGGCAGCAAGCAGAGAATTCAAATGACCTGTTGTTCTTTATATAAATATATATTTGGATATATATCTATATTGAGACTCATAGATACGTTATAAATGGTCAAGAGAAGAATATACAGAGAGATTATGCTGATAGGAAATACGCCTCTGAGGTGATCAAACACAGAGCAGCAGTTTGAGGTAAGTATCCTCATCCTTCTGAAATAAAGTTGACAGTTCTTTAGGGAATACAAGTGCTACATACAGTGATGGATTCAAGTTGTTGACTGGCCAATATATTATAACTCTAAAATCAGTTAATGCTTATAAATGTTTTAATCTATTATGATTTGTGAATATAATTAAATATAATGATGTTGAATGAATGGATTGAGAAATTTAAGGATATTTAGATATATATGTAGACATATTGAGATTCATAAATGCATCATAGGTGATGGTCAAACACCATGTATAGATATAAATGGGTATCATTTATGATGTCCCAATAATGATGCTTGCAGCAATTATTGCTCCTCATAAGGTATTATGATTCTTACTCCAAGAATAGATTCCGGCCAAATCCCTTTCGCTAATACCCACTGAGGATAGGAAGTTTGTGGAGGGAAAGGCGGGTAATTCGGTCAATTGATGGATGGTCCCAAGACGGGTAGGAAACCTTGAGGGAGTCCACTTGGAGACTGTTCACGCACCCTTGGCACAGTAATTCTACCATCCTTCGATATGGTTAGGAAAGAAGGAAGGACGAAAATCTATTCAGTACATAGATTTAGGTTAATCCCAAAAAGGGGACATTACATATTGTTATGCTAACTATATGCTAATTCTAATATATGAGTTGTTTATAACAACTCATTTACATCCTCACACTAATGTAATAATAATTACTACCACAATGTGAAGCACTAATGATATTTCCTAACTTTCCCCCCCTTAGTGCGAACATGGTAGAAAAACATTCACACACTCCTCTGCAGTATGCTCACCCTTGTGGCATGTCCAACTATGTGACTCATGACCTTGATCCAAAAGAAAGGCTCTCTCCTTCAATGGTTTAAAATAGGCTTACCAGAAACTTTGACGTGACAGGAACCCATCAACTGTCCACCTCGTGTGGTTTTTTGGATCCTCCCACAAACATTTTTCAAGATCCATGAACTGACTTACTTTGGTGGTTTTGTTTGCCACTATGCTTGTACATCAGGGAAGTTATATAGGAATCAACATATCACAAATTTGAAAAACCCATACTAGAAAAGGTTTCACATTACATTCCATAAGAACACAATGTTCTTAATCGTAATCACTATTATTGATCGTTGCCACTCAATCTCAAACAACATAGACAACCGCCACTGCCACTGGAAGCTGCCCTTGACTCTAGTCGTTTTTGTTGATGCAAGGTAGCTTCGGTCAAATATAAATGATGATTGCTGAAAACATCATCATCATTTATATGTGATCGAAATTACTCATCATTTATATTTCTAAATTGAGAAAGGCGAATTAATGAAATTCAATATATATAAATAAATTGAACTTTGCTTTATTCTCATCGCTAAATGCTTACACTGTTTTGTTTAACACTGATTAAGTAATAATCAGGCTATGAGGAACTCGCATCCTTCAAGGGACACATCCCATGAAAAGACGTGTCTTCACTTTGTGAAGACACGCCCTCTCATGGGACGCGTCTCTCCTTGGAGGCGCGTACCTTTGTGGAGATGTGTCTCCCCTCTCTTGTATAAAGCATGATGTGGACATCGTAATTTATTAATGTGCTGCAACCAGTACATTCTGCATTAAGAGAAGAATTTAGAAAATCGTCTTTGACTTGGAATTTATCACTCAAAATTTCAGACCTTAGTTTATTCTTAGTTTTAGGATCCCATTCTGATACAGATTTGATTACATTTACATGGTATCAGAGCCACGTTGTGTGAATCCAAATCAAATCCAAATATCAATCTGCTCAAGGAAAATTCGTATTTTCTAGAATCGAATTTACATCACATTCTTCATAATGTCAAGTGTGATCAGATTTGAAGATCGCCTTGCAGGAGTAGACAATTTCACATCATGGAAATTTAGAATCATGATGATCCTTAAAGAGAATAAGCTAGATTCACTTGTGAGAGAAAATATGAAGGAAACAAAGTCTGAACCTGAGAAAACTCAATGGATAGAAAACAATTGAAAGGCCTTCAAAATCCTAGTAGATGCAGTTAGGGATCATATAGTGCCCATCCTAGCAAAACATGAAACTGCACACCATATGTACAAATCTCTTGAGAGTACTTATGAGATCAACAACACTTGCAGGACTCTTGCATTAAAAAGGCAAATCAACAATGCTCAAATAAACAAAGGAGAGTCCATTAATGCATACTTCATGAGGATTATTGAACTAAGGGATCAATTATCCACAATTGGATATTAGATTGATAGCAAAGAATTAACTCTAATTGCACTAGGAGACCTACCAAACTCATGGGAGTCATTTGTTCAAGGAATAAGTGCGAGATCTAAA